>KQ954517.1:0-111024 GCA_001541205.1 Rhodotorula sp. JG-1b | reverse complement strand
CAGTGGTCAGAGTGAGCCAAATCAGACTGCCACTGCTTTTCCTTCTTGCTGGAGCAATGAACCCTATAGAAAAGAACCCAGAAGCCACGCTGGCCGGGGCCCGACGCTAGAGCAGAGAAAACCTAACCCAGGAGCCACGCTGGCCCGCGCTTGAGCAGCATTCGGAGCCCACTCTCAAGCTCAATGTGAATAAAGAGGGCATTCGGTGCAGGTTGGGCTGTGGGGGTTCAGAGCAAAGCTAGATCTCCTCAAGTTTGTACTTTCGAAAAAGAAAGACGGGCAAGAGCAGGCATGCTCTGCCATGTCAAACCTTTGTACCTCGAAGCTTTCACGAGGCTAACAACTCCACAATGTAGATGCTTTGTGGCCAAAGACAGCGGCTCCTCCTCACCGAATTGCACGCGCACAGCACGGGTGATTGGTTGAAATTACGTCCGCACGAACAACGCGTGTCACCGCTTGACAAAGGGCAGGCCGACTCCGGACAAGAGAGCGCGCGCCTGGTCCTGCGCGCCACGGCCTTTGGTGTTGGTGACGCAAAAAATGTTCATGCCGAACGCGCGCGGGTACTGGTCGAGGTTGACCTCGATCTGGGGGAAGAGGCCCATGGCCTCGGGCGGGAGGCCGAACGAAACGACGCCGGACGTCGACGAAGGGGACTGGCGCGGGTGCGAGGCGGGCGGGAGGGGGATGCCGGAAAAGGTCTTGAGGCGCGGGAGGACAAAGTCGATGACGGTCTCGAGAAAGGCGTACATCGGTTCGCCCTTGAGTTCGACCTTGACGCCCGAGGGCATGCCGGCGCGGATCTTGAACGACGCCGACCTCTTGGTCGACTGGGTGACCTGGATGCCCTCGCCCGACCCGGGCCCGTAGGGCCCCGGGGTCTTGACCTGCGGCGGTTCGCCGGTGATGGCCTGGAAGGCCATGATGAGGGGCAAGAGGTTCGATTTGGCGCCGACGGCGTGTTTGTACATCGACTCGACGACGATCGACTCGAGGCGGGGCACGGATTCGGGCGAGACATAGGTCGGGTTCGGGACGATGTAGCGGTTGCCCTTGGGGCGGGGCGGGGCCGAGCGACCGTGCGCGTACGGGTTCTCGGGGGACCAGATCGGTGTCCGCTCGAGGGGGTTCGGGCGCTGTGCGGCCTCGGTGTGAGTCGCGTGCGAGTAGAGGAGGTAGAGGAGGTCGTGCGAGACGGTCGAGTCGTAGTGATCGCCGAGGCGGGAGCGCGCCGTCTGACCGTACGAGAGGTTCGCCGGCAAGTCGACTGCGCCAGTTGGTCCCTCCGGTGCCGCCTGCTTGCCCTTGGCGGCGGAAGTCGACGCTGTCCGGTGAGGAGGCAGTGCGTACGCGGCAGCGGTGGTGGTGGAGGGTGCTGGTCTCCGTGCTGCGGCGAGGGCAGAGCGCGCTGCACCCGCGACTGACTGAGAAGGCTTCATGGGGGCGCTCTCTCGGACGATTGTGCCTCTGTGTAGGAGAAAGCGAGAGCGAGGCTGAAGATCCGCTGAGCTCCGCGGCGATCGCAGCGTCGCGTGCACCGCCGCCCGGTTCGGTTCGCTCTCGCTTCCTGTTTCTCCGTCGTCGCTTGCTTTGCGTGTCGTCCCGGGAAGAAAGACTAGTCGGACATGTCGCCCCCTATCGCCGGTGGAAAGGACTCGCACGCCGCCCGCATCCTCGGATCAGGGACTGCCGGTCCGTCTATCTCTCCTCTTCTCTCGCTGCTTCGACTCGGCGCCCGATAATCCCCCGCTGATGCACCCTTCTGTACGCATACAGGCATCGCCGAGCTCATGATCTTCCACCCCGTGTACGGACTCTTTTGTCCCGGCGCTCCGTCGTGATCCCGGCCAACGAGGCCCAACCGACTTTTTTTTTTTGACTCGTTTCTGAAAATCGCGAACAGGGACACTGTCGCCAAGCGGCTCATGTCCAACAAGGTTTCTGGCGTACGTAACTTCCCACACGCAGACGTCTTCCGCAGACGCTGACGTGGATCTTGCCTTGGGCGCGCACAGAAACCGTTGATGGAGGTCATCTTCCGCGAGCACGCGAACGCAAAGGCCGGCCAAAAGTTCCTCTCCCTCTTCCCGGGTCTCGGATACGCCGCCGGTTACAAAGGTAACGTGCTCCAGCGCCGCCGTCTCCTCCCAGAGATGACTTGCTGACCCGAACTTTCTCACGTGCAGTCTTGCAGTGCGCCTTGTCGTCCGGCAGTACAGGTTCTGTCTCTTTCCTGACACCACTGACCTACGGTCTTCACTTGCTGTTACCTGCAGGCGTGTCTACAAGGTGAGCCAACCGGAATCTGCCCACCGAGGCCCTGGACGGAACAAGGGGAGCTGAGAACCTTCACCCCCGTTTCTACAGTTCGGCGGTCAACCGTACTTCAACGACTTCCTGAGCAAGAACTTCAAGTCGAGCTTCACCAACGCGTTCGGCGAGAAGAACGGAAAGGCGATGATGTCGGCCACGGCTGGATCGTACGCACCTCCTCCCGCTCCCCCCTTCCTCGCTTTTTGCAAGTGCTGACCTCGCATCGGTTGCCCGCATGCAGCCTGACCGGCATCGGCGAGATCGTTCTGCTTCCCCTGGATGTCCTCAAAATCAAGCGGCAGTGAGTCCTGTTTCCAAGCCGGACCACGGCTTTCGGAGACCTGACGCTGGACGTTGCAGGACCAACCCGGAGGCGTTCCGGTCTCGTGGATTCGTGCAGATTGTGCGGGATGAGGGCTTCGGACTCTACCGCGGAGCGTCCTGGACCGCCGCCCGGAACGCGCCCGGCTCGTTCGCTGTGAGTTCCCGAAACGGGCCCTCGAGGGGGAGCGAAGTCGATGTACTGACACCGGGGGGAGTCACCGCATAGCTCTTTGGTGGTTCGGCATTCACGAAGGAGTACGTCTTCGGCCTCGAAGACTACCGATCGGCGTCGTGGTACCAGAACTTTGTCGCTTCCATCGCCGGATCCGTACGTGTCTGCTCATTGCTCGCGTGGCCCGTCGGCCTCCACGGCTTACCGAGGAACTACGATTTGCAGGTCTCGTCGATTGCGATCTCGCAGCCGCTCGACGTCATCAAGACCCGGATCCAGAACCAGAACTTTGAGAGCAAGGTCGGCGGCATGACCGTCATCCGCGAGCTCATCAAGAACGAGGGCTTCTCGGCCTTCTTCAAGGGCTTGACACCCAAGGTCCTGTACGTATGCACCCCTCTTCTGACGGGCCCCGACTCCGGCGACGGGAGCGAGCGGCGCCGTTATTGTTTCTCCGCTTCTTTCTCGCGACCTGCCGCTGACTCCCTCACGCTCTAACGCTCTATAGGGTCGTCGGCCCCAAGCTTATCTTCTCCTTTACGTTGGCGCAGTCGCTTATCCCGATGCTGGGACGGTGGATCTAAGCAAATGGCAGCTGGACTTCGTAAGAAGGCGCTCTCTCTCTCCTCCTGGCTTCTCTGGACACTCTTGTCTGCTCCTCTCCACACGGCGGCTTTGTTCGTCACTCCCGGTCCTTTCATACAGGGTGGCGACAGTATCTTTTGTCTCGCGGGCGGTAGATTTTGCCCGTTTTGTACTATCAAGCTACTCCCATCTCGTCTCGTCGTCGTATCTTTCCAACTCAGAGCACGCGCGATGCTTCGCCTGCATGCTCTGAAGGCTTAGCTTACCTGCCCATGGCACCGAAAAGTATAGAGGAAAGAGAGCGGATTCATCGCAAGCCAAATACGGCACGGAAGATTCGCGGACAGTGATCTTACAAGTGCAACACAGGGAAAGGCTCGGGGGGCACGAAGGGATGCGAAGGGCAGTAATCGATGTACGAGGGGAGGAGGACGAGAAGGACAGGGAAGGAAAGCTACGCGATCACGCAAAGTAGAAGTGGTCGTTCTTCTTCTTGGACTGGACCTCGAGGATGCCGGACAGGTAGTGCTCGTGGTTGATCTCGGTGAAGCCTTCCCGCAGCGCAATCATACCCGCCTCGACACAGACCGCCTGTGTACCCGAGTTATGCGTTAGTTTCGTCCATGCCATTCGAGCGGCGAGCACGAAGCCTCCGTTCCAAAAACGCACCTTGAGCTGCGCGCCGTTGAACTCGTCCGTACTCCGCGCCAGTTCCTCAAAGTTGACCTTCTTGCTAACCCTCATCTTGCGCGAGTGGATCTCCATGATCTTGGCGCGCGCGTCCTCGTTCGGCAGCGGGAACTCGATCTTGCGGTCGAGACGACCTGACCGGAGCAGGGCCGGGTCGAGGACGTCGATTCGGTTGGTCGCGGCGATGACCTGCACGGGCGCTCGTCTGCGTGAGTTCTCTTTGCCCTCGATCTTTTGAGACACGGAGAAAGACGTGGTCTCACCTTGATCCGGTCGTCGGATCCGAACCCGTCGAGCTGGTTCAGCAGTTCGAGCATAGTCCGTTGCACTTCACGGTCACCCGACTTGTCGCTGTCGAACCGCTTGGTCCCGATCGCGTCGAGCTCGTCGATAAAGATGATGGCGGCCTTGTGCGTCTTGGCGAGTTCGAACGCATCCCGGACGAGCTTGGCGCCGTCACCAATGAACATCTACCACCCGCGAGGGATCGTCACACGGGGTCAGCCTCTACTCGCAAGAGTGTCGGTCTTTTTTGGGGGCTGCCGCCGGCGCACCTGAACCAGTGACGGCGCAGCGAGTTTGAGGTAGCAAGCGTCGGTCTGAGCCGCACATGCACGAGCCAGCAGGGTCTTTCCGGTTCCTGTGAGCGGGCAGAAAGAATCTCAGTCAGCCCACTGTGCACGCATAGGAGGATAGACTGTCTTCCGATGCTTCGCTCACCGGGGGGACCGTACATCAGGCAGCCCTTGGGTGCCTTGATGCCGAGGGTCTTGAAGCGTTCGGCCTGCTGCATGGGCATGACGATGGCCTCGACGAGCTCTTCGATCTGCTTGTCGAGGCCGCCAATGTCGTTGTACGACTCTGTCGGCTTCTCGTCGACCTCCATCGCCTTGACGCGCGAGTCGTACTCGGCGGGGAGGGTGTCGAGGACGAGGTACGAATCCTTGTTGACGCCGATGAGGTCTTTTGGTCGGAGGGTGGCCGGGTCGACGAGTCCGACGAGCGGGAGGAAGATGGTTTGCCGCGTCGAGGTCTTGATGACGGCGCACTTGCCCTTGCGCTGCGCGTCGAGGTCGACGTTGGCACCCTCGCCGGCCTCGTCCTCGTCCGGGTCAATGTCGAGGATCTGTGTTGTGACAGTCGCGGTCAGTGGTCGCTTGCCAGAGCCAGAGCCGAAAGGAGGACAGACCTCGACGACGTTGCCGACGAGGTAGGGCAGCATCTTGTTGTTCTTGATCTTGTCCGTGTTGTCCTTGATCTGCTCCCGCATCTTGCTCCGTTCGTGGTTGAGGCGCATCGTCTCGCTCCGCATCACCTTGAGGTCATTGTCGATCAGCCGCGTCCGCGCCATAATGTCCTCTGCGCTCGCGTTCAGGATGTCGTCCGGCAAGGGGGCCTCTTCTGGCTCTTTCGGTGCCTCGTCTGCTGCTGGCTTGGCCGCGGTCGAGTCGGACATGGTGGCATCGGTCGTCGCAGAAGTCGAAGGATCCGGCTTGGGCGGCGTCGGCTGGCGATCCGGGTTGTTGTTGTCGCTGGGAGGAGGCGGCTGCGAGTCCATTTCGGGCAGTTGTACTGGCTCTCAAGAAGCAGGAGTGCGAGCGAGTGTAGCGTCGAGAGCGAGTCGAGAGACCGCGTCAGCAGCATCCAGCCAGATTGAAATGGCCAATACAAATGCTTCTGTATTTGAGAATTCAGTTTGTAATCCCGAGATCTCGTCGCCGAGTCGCATCGGAGGGCAGGCGTGCTGTGGATCCGGCCAACCCACCCGTTCAACCCAAGCAGTGCGTACAGAGACCGTGAGAGACCCCAGTGCAATTACCCGAGCCCCCTGAACTGACCCGCGTACGCCGCTGCAGCTACTTTAACAGTACGCCGACCTCGTCCGCGTCCTTTCGCCGCCCCCCTCGCTCTTTCACTCGTGGCGGCCGCTGCGAGAGTACTGACTATATGTATCGTCTGCAGTGTTTGGCATGCGCGCTTGGCCGACTCCCTTCCTCCGCCCCATGTGCGTTGTGACTGCTTGCTCGCTGTCCTCCCATCTCGTCGGCTCGGAGGCGCGGCAAAGAGTTCCATTGCCTCGCACCATACTGACTGGAAACGCTGTACTTACAGGTGGCCCTTCATGGTCGGTGGCGCTATGACCTTCTACATGGTCGCCAAGGCCCAGGCTGGCATGCTCACCGGTAAGTCTCCCCTCTTCCTGACCTCCCCCGACTCTCTGGCGTCTCCTCAGCTTGTCTAGGTACTGATGTACACGTATGTTTGAAGCACCTGAGTATAGGGACAGCCCTAAGAACCCGCATCGCGTCCCGGTCGCTGCCCACTAAGCGCCGTAGCCGTCAACTTGGCAGTTCGAGGAGGAACGGTAGAATCAAAGTCGCGGCGGCGTTCGGCGGAGTCTTACGCTTCGCGCGGTGGTGCAAAAAGATACTTCTCATATACACATAGTGAGCACGTACATAGCGCCGTCCGAGGTGGAGGATCGCGAGGAAGAGAAACGCGAGACATCGCTGAGGAAGCTGCTCTTGGTCTCTCGCTAGTCAGAGTGTGATTTGCGCGAATGTCCTTGCAGTACGACCTGGAGCTACGGAGGGGCAGATACACGCATGCACGCACGCACACGCACACGCACACGCACACGCACACACGCGAGGAATCGAGGGAAGGGGTTCAGTGTTTGCCTGTAGTATCAATCTTTGCGAGTCTCTACCCACATAGGGGATCGAGACCGCTAAGCGCTTGACTCTAGTTAAAGTATATGAGGCAATCTCATCATGATTATGATTGGGAGAGGGGCGTGTGTGTGTGTGTGTGTGTGCGGGCGTGTTAGCCATCGGCGAAGAGAGCTTGATTTGAGGGGGTGTCGGCGAGGACTCGGCTAGCGAGGAAGCTAGAAGGCGGGCCGTGCCAGCACGAGCGACGACATGCCCAGCTGTGGCTGAAGGTAGCAGGTACAGGATCGGGGGCAGAGGTGCCTCGCTGTAACGGGTATGGGAGGTCAGCTCGGGGCGCAAGGCAGAGAGGAGAGCGCCCGGGGGAGGACTCACTGAGCGGACAGGTCGAGGGTCCTTGGCAGCTGTGTGTATGCAGCCTAGCACGACAAGATCAAGCCATGGCAGCAGGAGAGACGGAGTGAAGGGAAGAGGGAAGAGGGAGAGAGAGAGGAACGAAGAGCGCGCGCGCAGCTTCGTCGACTCGCCTCGACCGGCGCTCCCAACTCGCCTCCTGTCCGCATCTCTCTCTCCGTCGTCACAATGGAACGCCAGGCAGCGTGAGTAACACACTGGCATCAATCTCATTAGCCACTACCCCTGCAACCACCGCGACCCAGAGAGAGGCGACGAGGGGGCGGGCCGAGGCTTGGCCTCTCACTCAACTCAACCCTCCGAGTCGGTCGCAAGCTGACCACGCTCGCTCGCCCACGCAGTAACCGCCGCGCACAGTACAAGAACAAGGGCATCTTTGGCCAGGAGGGTCAGTCCCCACAGTCTCCCCCCTCGCGTCTACCCGTCGGAGGCAGCCATCGCGAGACTTTGTCATCGCCCGCTTGCTCTCGTCGAATGAGGGCCCACTCTGAGGCACCCTGGAGCGACCAAGCGATCTGGACGAATGCTGACTTGGCCTGCTGCACCCCACCACAGAGCTCCGTCGGAGGCGAGAGGAGGCGCAGGTCGAGATCCGCAAGCAGAAGCGTGAAGAGACGATCGCCAAGCGTCGTAACCTCAATGCGCCCTCGGGCGACGCCGACTCGGACGAAGAGTCGGGCGCCGACTCGACCGTGAGTTGGCCTCTCGACTCCCTGCTCGCGTTGACCCGCCTGGCTGACCGCGGCAAGGACCGCCCGAAAACAGTTCCTCGACCAGCTGCCGACTATGATCCAGGGCGTCTTCTCGGACCAACCCGATCAGCAACTCGACGCGACGGCCAAGTTCCGCAAGCTGCTCTCCAAGGAGCGCAACCCGCCGATCGAAAAGGTCATCGAGTGCGGCGTCGTCGCGCGCTTTGTCGAGTTCCTCCGCAGCAACCACTCGATGATCCAGTTCGAGGCCGCGTGGGCCCTCACCAACATTGCCTCGGGCACCTCGGAGCACACCCAGGTCGTCATCGAGTCGGGCGCCGTCCCCGTCTTTATCGAACTCTTGTCGTCGCCCGTCCTCGACGTCCGCGAGCAGGCCGTCTGGGCCCTCGGCAACATTGCCGGCGACTCGCCGAAATGCCGCGACTATGTCCTCGAACAGGGCGCGCTCCGACCCCTCCTCGCCCTCCTGAACGAACCGCACAAGATGTCGATGCTCCGGAACGCGACCTGGACCCTGTCCAACTTTTGCCGCGGCAAGAACCCGCAACCGAACTGGGAACTCATCTCGCCCGCCCTGTCCGTCTTGACCAAGCTCATCTACTCGCTCGACGACGAGGTCCTGATCGACGCGTGCTGGGCCATCTCGTACCTCTCGGACGGATCGAGCGACAAGATCCAGGCCGTGATCGAGTCGGGCGTCGTCCGCCGCCTCGTCGACCTCCTCATGCACCACTCGACCGCCGTCCAGACCCCGGCCCTCCGGTCCGTCGGCAACATTGTCACGGGAGACGACCTCCAGACCCAGGTCGTCCTCGCCTCGGGGGCCCTCCCCGCCCTCCTCGCCCTCCTCTCGTCGCCCAAGGAAGGCATCCGTAAGGAGGCGTGCTGGACCGTCTCGAACATCACGGCCGGTTCGCCCGCCCAGATCCAAGCCGTCATCGACGCCAACATCATCCCGCCCCTGATCAACATCCTCCAGCACGCCGACTTCAAGACCAAGAAGGAGGCGTGCTGGGCCCTCTCGAACGCGACGAGCGGCGGACTCCAGGAACCGAACCAGATCCGGTACCTCGTCTCGCAGGGGTGCATCAAGCCGCTCTGCGACTTGCTCACCTCGACCGACAACAAGATCATCCAGGTCGCGCTCGACGGACTCGAGAACATCCTCAAGGTCGGAGAGGCCGACAAGGAGATGAACGGCGGCGTCAACAAGTACGCCCTCTTTGTCGAAGAGGCCGGCGGCATGCTCGCGATCCACAACCTGCAGCACCACGAGAACCTCGGTGCGTCTTTCTCGTTTCTCGCACGCCTTTGGATCCGAGCGTGGACTGACCAAGTCTCACGCTGTACGTAAACTCTACACAGAGATCTACAAGAAGGTACGTGATGCGCTAGCCCTGAGAACAAGAGCTTCAACTGACCCGAAACCCGCTGCAGTCGTTCCACATCATGGACGCGTACTTCCCGGACGACGAGGAGGAGACGGGCGTCGCGGACGCTCCCGTCGACGCCTCGGGTGCCTTTGCCCTGTCGGACGTCCAGGCTCCGACCGGCGGTTTCCAATTCGTGAGTGTTGATGACCAGGACAGCGCCTCTTTCGGGATCCGCGCTCATCACCTACTCTGGGCGATCTTTACAGGGCAACATGTCGTAAGACGACAGCTGCCGATACCTCGCTTTCTCCTTTTACATGGCGACGGGCGACTTTGCTTCGCCCTGCGCGCCTCGACTCGTTAACCTACTCCGGCTCGGCTCTCTCTCTGGTCGTTCGTTTAATCCATTCGGTCACCTCAGTACTTTCTCTTCGCCACGCACCTGTTTTCGGCGACCACCCCTTGTAAGAACAGCACACCCTTCTGCCTTCCCTCGGCCGTCACGGTCTCGGTCTCGCCTTGCCTCTTCCGCCAGTCGCCGAGCCCGCTTTGTTATGCGCATCCCCTTTCCCCCTACCGCCCTCTCCCTCGCATGGTTTCCCCGCCTGTTGTCGTTGCACGCAGCCTCCCCGGTTATATAGGACTAAAGGTTCACACAGATAAAAATGACCGCCGCCCTCTTCTTCGCTCTATTTCCTGCTTCCTTCGCCCCTTCCCCATTTCCTATACCCCTCGGTTCTAGCTTCCCCCTCGCACCCCCTTCCTTCATATGCATGTTCCCCCCTCCCTCTCGTCGTCTTCCCTCCTTCATCTGCGGAACCGCGACCCTAAAGGAGTCGCGCCGTTCTAGTCGGCCGCAGTCGCAGCTAGCTATCGCAGCTCTAGATACTGCTCCCCCCATGCCCGCTCCGCGCCTTGCCACGCGCGCGAGCGAGCAATCTCACGAGTTTGTCACACTTATCGCCTTGGTCCGAGAGAGAGTAGACGCTGTTTGCTGTTTTGGAACTTGGTCGATCGCGGCCCCACCTCGAGTTTTTTGTCAGCCGGCAAACGATCGCCACTCGCGGGACTTTCGAGGCGACCGACGACGTTCGAGATTCGCACGAGCACCGAAGAACGACGCTCAGAGGGGAGCTGAGCGCATGTACCGCCCGCCAGGCCTCTACGACCCGCACGACCTGGGCGCCGTCGCCACTGACCGTCGAGCCGCCGCTCAGTTCTCGGATCCCTTCCCGCCTTCGTCAGAGCTGCCGAAACCGCCGCCAGGCTCACCGCCGAGCAGGCAGACTGGATACTGGGTGAGTCTCGCAAGTGCAAGGCCAGGCCGGAAGTGGAGCGCTTCCCGTCTATTTAGAGCCCTCTTGCCGCCGGCCGGACGAGATGGAACCCGTCCCTGACTGACGACACGCTGAAATCCTGCCGTCAGTACATGGGCTCTGGCCAGTCGCCTGCTGTACCGATCGCGGCACCGGAGAGTCCCTGCCTGCCGACGCCAGCGTTGACCGCCTCGTCCGGGTCGCTGTCGTCGTCTTCGCACGGCACCGTCTCGTCGATGCCGTCATCCTTCACCCAGTTTTCACCGCCAACGTCTATATCGTCTCTCTGCGAAGCCTATGGTTCTCCCACCGGTGCCCTCCTCGCCTCGAATGTGCTCCCGATGAGCGGCGCCGCCCGACCCAGTGTCATGACCCAAGCGCCTCTCGCTCCCGACTTGCGAGCGTCGAGCGCGCCTCTTGCCTCGGCCCAGAGCGAGGTTCAGCATTTCACTCTCGACGAGGACGTCAAAGGGAAAAGCAGGTTGCCACCCGGAGCCTCCTCAACGCCCGAAGCAGAACGCGGGCGACTCAAAAAACCAACATCGCCTCCTGCCGACGTCTTGCGCCGCGGCGAGGACCTCGGACTCTCGCTCGGGGACTTTGACATGCTGGACACACTCGGGTGAGTCCCTCCGAACCGTGCGGATCTGACCGACCACATCGGCTGATCATTTTGCCGCCACCGACGGCGCTTATTCTCCTCTGCTAGCACCGGTACTTTCGGCCGAGTCATCTTGGTTCGCCTTCGCGTTTCGCCGAGTCGCCCTCACCAGACTCAACCGCTCTACTTTGCGCTCAAGGTTCTCGAAAAGAGCACGGTCGTCCGGCTCCGGCAGGTCGAGCATGTCAATTCGGAGCGGAGCACCCTCACGCATGTGCAGCACCCATTCGTCGTCAACCTGTGCGTGCTGTCGCGCCTTTGCAGAGAGTATCTTGCGCCCGGCCTGGTTCACTAACGTGCCTACTCGTGCGAGACAGCTTCTGCACTTTTCAGGACGAGGCGAACCTGTACATGCTCCTCGAGTTTGTCCAGGGAGGCGAGCTGTTCTCGCATCTCCGCCGAGCCGGCCGCTTCTCCGCCGACGTCGCTCGCTTCTACGTCGCCAACCTCGTCCTCGTGCTCGACCACCTGCACCAGCAGGATATCATTTACCGCGACCTGAAACCGGAGAACCTTCTCATCGGCGCAGACGGTCACATCAAGGTCACCGATTTCGGCTTTGTGAGTCGCTGCGCTCTGACTCCCGAGTGATCCAAGAGAGGCTGACTCGCGGTGACAATACCCCGACAGGCCAAATACGTCCAAGACCGGACCTTCACGCTCTGCGGCACGCCCGAATACCTCGCCCCCGAAATCATCACGGCGACCGGTCACGGCGCTGCCGCCGACTGGTGGGCTCTCGGCGTCCTCTTGTTCGAGTTACTTGCAGGCTACCCTCCCTTCTTTGCCGACAACCCGCTCGAGATCTACGAAAAGATCCTCCATGGCAAGTTTGCCGTCCCTGGTCACATTGACCCTGTCGCCAAGGACCTGATCCGACGATTCTTGACGGCCGACTTGACGCAACGCCTCGGCAACTTGCGCAACGGCGCCCGCGATGTCATGAGTCACCCGTGGTTCGAAGGGGTCGACTGGGCCGCCGTCGAACGCAAGGAGATTCAGGTACGCCGCGGGTCTCTGATGATCTTCCTACCGGTTCCGTGTAGAACTGACCCGCCCCGAGACGACAGGCTCCCATCATACCCATGACGAATATGCCGGGCGACACGAGCAACTTTGAACGGTTCCCCGCCTGCAGCCTCGAATCCATGCCGGGCGTCTTGCGCGCCGTGACGCAGCGCCACTACGGATACGAGCCCGAGCGCGCTTCCGATCCTTGTAAGTCCTCCGCATATGTCTGTGGAGAGGAGCTTCGAACTCACGTATGACTTGCATCCTGCAGACGGCTATCTCTTTCCCAGCTTTTAAGCCGAGTATACCCTCGTTCTCCGCCGCGACGCTCATACGCGACCTGCGATACCATCACCTGATCCCAACCCTTCCTCCGCAACCATACCCCATCGTTCTTTCGCACAAAATTGCAGCCTTGTTCCACTTCGCATGATACCTACCTCTCGTCGTTTCTTGTTTCGGTCGTCCTACCATACGCAAATCTTCTCTCTCTCTCTCGAGCTTGTAACGCTTTTCACCTGTGACTCTCTCTCGCGCGTGATTCGTTGAGTGACACGCGTCGCAGAAAGAAAGAGTACTGCACGGACACTGTCTACCTCGCGCGCGCGTGCGGTCATGCCCACGCATGAGACATCAATCGCTGTGTCGCCAACAGGCTCTGGTACTTGACGTCCGGGTCGGCATGGGTCATGAGCTGCATGACGCGAGCCTTTGCGCCGAGGTCCTCGATAGCTCTGCGCGTGCGGGAAAGAGTCCGAGGATGCGGTGAGCCATCGCAAGATTGCGTGTTTTTCCTTGCGGCATGCGGCGTATAACATCGGGAGCCGACGGATCAACGGCAAAAGAAAGGGACACGCACTTTTTGCCCGTCTCGTGGAACTTGACAAATTGCGCGACATCGTTCGCTGCGACCGCGAGCGTGAGCGGCTCCGTCGACGACATCAGCAGGTGGACCAGGACCCTGACAGTTCCAAGACGCAGAGGCCATCAGCACCCGCTCTACAGGTCCACCTCGAAGGGGAAGGAAGATCGTAAAGGAAAAACAAAACGGGTGAGACCCACTTGAGCTGCTCGCGATCCTTGTCCGTGAGTTTGCTCGCGTTGTCGCGCCAGAAATCGTCGTTCTTGTGCGTCGGGGACCACGTCAAGTGCCCGCTCGCGAGTTCCGACTTGTATTCGTCAAAAGTGCTGGACACGTTTCCGACGCCGGGAGGGGCGGGATCAGTCGACGTCCGTTCGTCAGAATGGAGACGGAAGACGGAGAGTGCTGCTCACGTCATGCCATCAAAGCTCGACTTGAGTTCGTTGGCCAGAAAGTCGACATCGTCCTTGATCTCGTCGTCGCTAAACATCCTCCCCTGCATCGACTGCTGGATCCACGGCAACACCTTGGCGACCAACATGGGCGCGAGGTTCTGCTTCGGCGCGCGCGTGACGAGGTTCCGGAACGTCGAGACGACGACGCGGAGGATCTTTTCCTTGATCGCTTGCTTGGCGAGATCGAGCAGGAGCGGGATCAGGTTGTACCGGCTGTGGGGGCGTGTAGGTTTTATGCTCTGACTCCAATTCAATCGCGAGAGGGGAACCGGAACGCCGACTCACGCGTTGATTTCTTCGGCGATGGTCTGGTCAAAGGTGAGCAACCAGAAGCAGAACGCGAGCTGGTACTGCATCTGCGGCGAAGAGTACCCTCGCAGCAAGTTGACGAGGCTGTAGACAACGCATCTCAACCTCATCAGCCTGGGGTCGCACAGCGCTAAGGAGAAGAAAGGTCTGAAATTGAGAATCAAAGAGACTCACCCTTCGACGACTTTGGGCGGCTTCGTTGCTGCTGCTGCTCCTGCCGACTTGCCGTCCTCGGACTGCTCCCCGTCCTGCTCCGCCTGCCATGCGAGTTCTCGCGCCTTGGCGACTCGCAGCACCGACTCGAGGGCCTGGACGCCGACATCCTGCGCTTCGGGTTCGTTCGGTGATCCTGCACGGAGCCGTGAGGAACTTAGCGCGGTGCTCGTAAGCTCGAGAGCAAGCAGGAGGAAGCAGAGACGTACGGATCATGCTGGAGAGGATGCTGAGAACTTTTTCGACGACCTCGTTCGGGGGAGAACGGTCATAAGGGAGGACGGTCGAGATGATGGCGGCGCTCTTGAGTCGGACGAAATTGTCGGAAGATTCGAGGGTCCTGCCGGGCAGACAGAAGTGTCAGTTGTTGTGGTACCGAATTGCTGGAGCAGAGGGGGTCTTCTGCTTACTTGAGGAGGGGCGGGTAGGGAGAATCGGATTGAGAGAGGAGAAGGAGGATGCGCTCGTCGCGGTCTGTAAATCGGGATGGGGGCAGGGATTGGTCAGACTTTGCGTCGGTCTGCTCGCTCCTTGTCATACTCCCGAACGGTTGTGCAAACAGGCGGGAGAGTTGAAGGAGGTGGGAAAGGACGACGCACCTGCGATAAAGTCGCCGAGGAGGACGAGGATGAACTGGATCGTGTCTGTCCTGGACAGTTTCCCCAATAGTCGGATATACAGCGCAGCGTACGTTTCTCCCTCCTGGAGGGGCAGGTCGTTTCAGCATCTCCGGGATCGGATATGGTTAGAAACGGAGAAACATACGGCATCGAGGATGGATTCGGCCTTTTCGCGAGTACCGGTCGCTACTCGCTGCACGAGTTTAACATCTTCCGGTTCGAGCAGTCCGGCCCTCTGGTAGCCCTGTCTCCGGCGTTGCGTGCGATGAGCGACGTGAGATGATGAGGAGCGATGACGACGAGTGGGTCAATTCAGGTCAGGGCGAGCGGTCGCGAGAGCGGTGAGGACTGACCTCCCACGGAATTGCTTTTGCTCTGATTTTGAGACTCTTGTCGGACAGGAAGGCGTTGGCGACGAGCGACATGGTTGTCGACCGTCGGGGAGATGGGGCGGCGAGGTCTCGTTGCACTCGGTGGTCGTAACGGTGGGCGAGGGTGGCTGCCAAGTGTCTAATTCCGAGTGTGTTCAGCACGTGTCGACAAGTGCGCGCGCGGAAAGAGCGGGCAAGCCACGGTCAGGCACTCGAGGTGGGGCGACAGACGCAGGTTGGCCTCACGCTCTCACTCGCTCTCTACAGGCTGCGTCATTCTTCTCCTTGGTACACTCCCCAGACACGTTCCAGTCTCCACCCGCCGCTCATGTGAAGCGCCCCTGGCTTGAGCTCTTTCGTCTCGTCTCGAAGCTCCGGCTCATCTCACGCCTCCTGGCTGGGCTGGCTCGCGGCACGGCCTCTCTTGTCCAAGTACAGGCTGTGTACCAGGCCTCATCCTGCGATGGCTCCGAGTGCGAGCACGGGCGCGAATCGGTCGACGGCTGCTATGCCGATATCCGTCTTTCCACCTTCCGTCGCTTCCCGATCCTCAGCGGCAATTAAGCCCTATGTACGCCAAGCGCCGTACACACGTGAACTTGCCGTCCTCGCATACTATACGTGCGCATGGTCAGAGATCGCCGATCGTGCGTCCGTGCGGCTGTGCCGTCGCCAAGAGGTCCGCGGACAAGCCGGCGCCCGTTGAGCGGATTCCGCCGTCCGCCTGGCGCGCCAGTCTGCCCCTTTGTTTGTCACCTCTCTGCCTCTCCCCTTCCTGCTTGCGAGGCAACTAGCAGCGTCTCATACTCATCAAGACCTGCCGCGTCCATTGGCAGTCAAGCGGAATGGCATCTTCGCATCACCACGGGCATTTCAGTGCCACCTTTGCCGGACCTTCTGAACAAAGGGACGGCATCCTGCGCCTCGGCGGCCTCAACCTGAAAAACCTCAGTTCAGCTCTCCAAGAGCACTTCATTCATATTGAAACAGCTTTGGCTGAACTTGGGATCCTGTCTGATCCTCGGGTTGAGCTTTGGTTCCAGCAGCTGGCTGCAGTCATGAATGGGTCATATTTGGGCTGGAATCCGGGCATCAAAAGGGGCCTGGCGGCCGCACTTCGGAGGATCCGCACAGGGCTGTCTACTTTCAAGAGGGAAGACAGTCGCGGTGCGGTTCAGTACCTTGTCTGTCTTGACCTGCGAAAGGAACCACTTCTTGCTATGCAGATACTAACCCTGATGCAACAGATTGATTCCACGGCTTCCTTTGACCGCCCTATTGTGAGCATCAGTGCTCTTGTTGACCACTCTTTTGTGAGCTTGACTGACTGATGTGGATGCCGGCGCCGCAAACAACCGTGGCAGCGACTGGCCATGCCATCCTCTAGCACATCCCAGGTCAGTCACCCTGGCGCTGATACGCAATCATTAATAGGTGTTGGCAATACCCTGTCCTCATCTTTTTGCCCCTTTCAGCCAGAGCACATAACCTCTCCGCAGCAAGAAGATGAAAATTTAGTGCTACCACCTATCTTAGCAGCTGATCAAGCAAGTCTTGTCCCCTTCCCCTGTGGCAGATCTTGACGCTAATGATTAGAGGCTTGCTCTTGCATCAGCACGGCACATCTGTGAACCAGCGCCAAACTCCTCACGACTCTTCCTCACGCGTCAGACAGGGAGAGTTCCTCCGCGGCATTGCCTTGCAAGACCTCACCGATGCAACAAGAGAACACCTGAAGTTAATCAAAGAAGCTATAGACAAGCTTGGCATTGCAGATGACCCTGCTGTTACACAGTGGTTCACAAAGCTGGCTCAGGTTCTCAACTTACACTATCCTAGCTGGGACCGCCACCAAAAAGGATCCTTTACAGCCCAGCTTCGTACAATACTGCAAGTACTCACGACGGAAAAGGGAACAAAGGACCCTGAACACAAGGCAATACAGTTCCTTGTAAGTCCCCACACAAAGAAATCTGCTTCCTGCACAGTGCAAAGTAGACTGACCTTGTAGGCAAAACAGCGCACTTCCATGGAGCCAGGTCACCCATTAGAGATGCTTGTGGGCATTCCTGCTTGGTGCATCCAGGTATACACATATGTTCAACTGATCTTTGTGTTGCGTTGACAGGCACAGTATTGCAAACATAACGAGGCGCAGGTATGTACAATTTGTTACCTGGTCCGATAGGAATGCATATCCTAATTCTGTTCTGCATCCTTCACAGCACATGCGTGTCACTTCCCTCATTTTTTACAGTCGTGGGGGCCCCTCAAGGGGCAGCAGCGCACGACGCTCAACCCCGCACGCCATACCATCTCTCTCTCGGAGCTGCGCAACTCACAGACCGCAAGCGCGCCATCTATGGCCGGCAGGGCTGGTACTTGCCTGTATAGATCCGGGCATGAGTCTTCACCACCTGGCGCAACACTGGCCTTCTCAAGAGAACGGTCTATTTCCTTTCTGTAGTCTGTTTCTCCATCTGTGCCTCTTCATATATATACATGTGTCTGTCCGGAGAGCAACAGTGGGGACAGTACTTCTTGTTCTCAGTCTCAGACTTGGCCAGATTGACCTTGGAGATCAGCATGAGCAATTGAACCGTCTTGAGTGGCTGGCGGCTGCTTGGTCCTCGCACTTAACTCCGCATCTCGGTGTGTTGATCTCATGCTTGGGATAACAAAGCGACGGGTATACTGATATAGAGCTTTTTCTGAAACTTCAGCCTTCCCTTCTTCTGCGTTTTCCTCACGCCTCTCTGGCTCGCGGCACAACCTCTCTGGTCCCACTATAGGCTTTGCTGAGGTCTCTCCTGCTACAACTCCAAGTCTATGGTCAAGCTCAGAGTGTTTCCGGCTGCTGTATTGATACATACTATACGCCTTCGTCTTTCCCTCTGCGACGTCTCGGACGATTCAGCGATTCGCCGAACCCATCTGTGGGTCGTCTGGGCGCCAACTAAGCGCCAACGGCCGTACACACGGCTTGACGCTCACGGTATGGGCCTTGAGCACCGACTGCCCTCCGCCTGATCAATCTGCCGCCGAGTCTCTGTTGACCGCGTGGCTTGTCCAATGTCCGACGTCCCTGAGGTCCGCGGACAAGCCGGCCACTGCTGAGGCGATTGCGCCGTCCCAGGTTGCCCCTCTGCTTATCGCCTCACCGCTCCCTTCCTGCCAACAAGTAAGGCAGCAGAGTCTGCCAGCTCTCAGCGAAGCCAGTGGCGTCAGTTAATTCAGTCAACTGCGCAATGGCGTCTTCCCACCATGGGCATTCAGGAAATCCTTCCGCCGGACCTTCTGGACATCAAGGGAACACGCGCATCCACTCGGCGGCCTTGAGCTGGCCGTAAGCCTCACTCCGACACTTCAACGGGGCTTTGCCGATCTCCAAGCTGCCTTGGAAGGACTTCAGATCCTCTATGACTCGCGGGTCCAGCTCTGGTTACGTCACCTGGTTGCAGCCATCAATTCATCGTACAGTGGTTGGGTGCCCAATACCAAAGGGAGCCTTGGCAAAACCCCTCGGAAAGATCTGTACGGGATTGTCTCAATATAATCAGGGCCGTCGTGAGCAAGCGGTCGGGTTCCTTGTTTGTCTGTTTTCTCCCTACCTCTATCCCCTACCAATTACTGACCGTGACATACCAGCTGAGCACTATATTCCTGAAAGACATTGTGCGCACATTCACTCGGCTCGTTTCGCAAGCCTTTCAAGCGCAAGCCGGACTGATACCCACTTGGCTGTTGTTGACTTGCCGCTTGCAGGCAGAGTCTATCAAAGAGGTGTGTGACTCCCAGAGAGACACTGGGGACCTGCATCAACTGCACTCCTCACCTGAATCCGTACCCTCAGCAGCAAGAATTGACACTACCACCTATCTGCAACGCCTCGATCTTGACGGTACCCGTAGGCCGTGTCCTTTTGCCCATAGACAACCATAAGTACGATTGACCAACAGTTACTCTTGACATCAGTCTGAACAGCAGCAGGTATGCCTACCCCCCAAATAGTCATTCAGCGCACGTCGTGCTCGCTTGATGATCTGCTGCACCTCACCAAGTCTCTGACCCCTTTTGATCATTGCATTTCCCGGGACACCAACGGTTACAGCCATTGGAACCCGGACCAGGGTATCGTTCCTCTGCATCTTAGCGCCAGTCAGCTTCTCGGGAGTCCGAAGGCCATCCATCTCTCGGAGCTGCACGACTCTCGCACCGCAAGCGCGGCATTTATGGCCGGCAGGGCTGGAACCCCGGAGCGTAGACTGGAAGAGGAAGACCTTCCAATTGTGCACAAATTGTAGCGCAGCTTTTGTCGGGAACTTTTTCATTTCCACTTTGTAGTATCTTCAATTCTTCTTCTTCCGGATCCGAGGTCTGGGTTTGTTTGAGAGAGCAGGGAGACCGGACAGCTCTCCTCTTTTTCAGAGTCGCCGTGATCTAGCGGCGCCGACACTTGATTCCGAGCGATTGATGTTGAAAGCGGGTCTCCGTTCTCGCACGCATGTCTTGTGCTCGGGCCCCCCAAGGAAACCTGTCGCAGGAACCACAAAGAGCTATGTACTTCCTCCGGAACGGCAGAGTGCGTATTTCTTTATACAACAGCTTTTGTTGGCTACGGAAGCCGAATCCCACTATCTCCGGCGCCGTCACCGCCGCCTCTTTGCCCCCAAAAGAATCCGGCGACAAGGTTCCACGTCCATGCGAAGTGCGCCATCACAGCTTCGAGGAAGCGTCGAAACCAGGCTCCGAGTCCGCGAGAGTGAGGTGACGCGACGGCGAGGGAAAGAAGGTCGAACGAAAAGTCGCCGGCTTGCTCACCAAAGTTGGAGCGGCACATGAAGCTGAGCCTGCAGGAACGGACGCGCACGGGTCAGCAAAACTCGTCAGGACGGTCGGGTTCACCGCATGACCTTCGTTTCATCTGAGCGGCGGCCCGGCGCACATGTCAGCCCGGGGAGACCGCGCCGGAGACTCACTCGTAGATTTGCTCTGGATCTAAAGGGTCCGCGTCCTCCTTTGGCCTTCCGCGATAAGTCGGCTTGAAGTGGTCCCATTTCGCCAAAACCGTCACGCTCGCCCTGCCTCCCTTCTCTTCCTCCTCATTGCCGACGCGCTTCTCTTCATCGTCGCCCGGCGCAGATTCCAAGTCGTCGCGGTAGTCGTCCAAGTCGATCGTGTACTGATAGACCGTCACGCTCTCTCTCCTGCCATCCGGTCTCCGAGACGGCTTTTCCTCCTTGAGCGCGACGACGAGTTTGTGCGGTTTCAGGGCCCGCGTAGGGGAGAGACGAGCAGGGGCGAGAAAGGTGACGAGGAGGCCGGCGGTGCGAGACCGCTTGCCGAGGTGGAGCGGGGGCTCGAATGTTGCGGACTGGGATGCGAATCCGGCTCCTCCGAGTGCGGTGATGTCTGTTCGAGCCGAGGATCGCTTCTTCAGTGCCAGAGCAAGAGGTGAATTTGGATCGGCTGGCGTACCAAGATGGCCGCTGAAAGTGCCGCTATTGGTCTCCGAGTCGACCGTCCATGATGAAGTCGACGCGCCGCCGCGGACTGTGTCGTTCAC
Source organism: Rhodotorula sp. JG-1b (assembly GCA_001541205.1). Taxonomy (NCBI): domain Eukaryota; kingdom Fungi; phylum Basidiomycota; class Microbotryomycetes; order Sporidiobolales; family Sporidiobolaceae; genus Rhodotorula; species Rhodotorula sp. JG-1b. The sequence continues at coordinate 90,381 of KQ954517.1, read as the reverse complement.
CGGTTCGAAGGCGGGCCAGGCCTGCGGGCCGCCGAACAGAGGCTGTAAGAGGAGGAACTATCAGCCGCAGCCTATGCTTGACATGCTGAGGGCATGAGGACTGACCTTTGACATGACGAAACTGGGAAGCGATGAGAGTGTAGCGGTGACGGGACGACGAAATGCACAGGCGCAGTGAGCGGTTCAGCAACGTTCTCGGCGCAAGTAGCTCTGCCTGTCTCGGTCCGGCGTATCACGGGCTGATCGTATGAAGCGCAAGGCGAGACCGACGAGGCAGCGAGATCGGCGTGAAATCGTGAGCGGAGGTCTCTCTCGTCTCGCCCATCATCGACATAGCTTGACCACGCGCGGATGCATGCTCTACATGGCTAACAGAGCTGGCCGCGTCGCCTGATACCGCCGGCCTTCCGCTGCATTGCTGCTCCTTTGTTTCGCTCGCTCGCTCACGCAATCCATCGCGGTCGGCAGCCGATGCTTGCCGGAGCGACGAGCTGCCTCGATCTGAACGTCTGCTACTACAGGGAACAGCGATCTGCGCGCATACACAGCCGCCCAGCGCGCCGAGGCTGCGCTCCCGCTCAGTCCACCCGCAAGACCGCGGACAATCCGAAGACAAACCCCTCTGCTCGCACCTCCGCCAAAGACGCCTTTTGCCTCGCTTCCTATCACTGGGGAGGTTCACTTGTTCCGCCACGCTGGCAAAGCATGTCCCGACCGAGCCCCCAGCCTGGATCAGCAGCACCCGCCGAGGCCTCCCGGCGGTCACCGACTCTGTCGAGGCCCACCAACGACGAAATCCAAACCCTGCTTGCTGTGTTCACAGCCAGAAGACCTGCCCAGGGCGTTACTTTTGCCCTCAGGAACATCTCGGCGATCTGCAGTAACCTGGTCATCTCGCGCAATCGGATTGTGATCGACTGGTTCAAGACAACCACGGGCCTCGTCAAGGGGAACACTCCGGGCCGGTGGGCATATGACTCATGGGATTATTCTCAAAAGATTAAGTTTGGCCGTTCGTTGAAGGAGATTGAAAAAAATGTCAGCAAAGCGGCGGGAACGGAAGCGCAAGCCGTATTGGATGTTCTCGTGCGTCGGGGCAACTGTCCCGGATGTTTTCAAGAAAGCCTCTGACACGCTGACCGACTCGCAATCGAGACAGAAGAACCAGCATATGCACATGCCAGAACCGGACAGCCGTGTCTGGCAGGTGAATAATACCTTGCCACGCGTTGCTTCCATTCCTCCTTTTCTGGGAAGCTGACACCCTGTATTTGAGCTCTCCAGCGGCAGCAACCTACCTTCTCTACTGTTTGTGTCAAAGCCAGCTTTGTGTGTACTGTGTATTAAGCCAGCAAACCAGGCTGACAATGTCCCCACTGCAGGCTGGTTCTGAAACTCACCTTCCAAAGCTTCCCGAGGGGTCTCGTCGTCCCCGACGCTGCCTACCCAATCCTCTGCAAGCTGTGAGTGTCCTCGTCCGCTTGTCAAACACTGTTGGACTGTTCTGACTGGCAGGGGGACCCCGCTCCAGGAAGACACCCGAACTGGCCCCGTACAACCGGAGAGCTTCAGTCCCCGGCAGCATTCACTTGCCGCCGCCTCGACGGCCTCTTCTGGAGACCTCGTACCATTTGGCACCCATGCTCATCAGTACCACAGCTCAAATCTTCCTATGCGGCTGCCGTCGCCTGATGGAATGCTACGGGGAGACCCGGTCCGATTTCTCGGCCCTTTTTCCAGCGCCGAAGCACCGACACCGCCGCCAGGTATGCACACGGCTCGGACGGCAGGTCTCTTTTCAATGCTAGGGACTGGAAATGGTTCAGCTGTGAACAGGAGCTTACCACGTTCCCAATGTCTCCTCCACGCCACCTTTCTTCACCTGCGGCACCGCAGCAACCACTTAGGCACGGGCACAACTCACCTCGGCACCAAAGTCTGAGCCCACAGAACCCTACCCACCACAACAATCGTGAGCAGCATAAGCTCGGGCCTGCGCAGCTTTCTCCCCGTCAGCGGATTATCTACGGGCGATATGGTTGGAGTCGCTCCTTATAAAAGGTCCCTCGGAACCAAGACTACACCTTTCTCCCTGTAGCCCTTCTTCTGTACTTTGCTTCTCCACTGCCCCTGCAAATAGACACGCTTTATCTCCTCCGTGAAAGGCAGCTGTCGTTACAAGGATTCTTTCTCCTCGCGGATTGCGTCGGAGCACGACTACCGCAGACCGCAGGTAGGGGGGAACTCAATGACAGCAAACTTGAGAATGCGTGATATTCTCACATGGTACTGCCCGCGCCCTGATCTCCTTCGTCACCTCCTATTCTTGCGAGCGCTTCCCGCACACCCGACTTCGTGATGGGCAACCTCGCCGCCCTCCTCCACACATTCTCCTTCTTCGTTGCGCTGCCGTTTGCGCCAAACATCGCCAATCCCCCTGTCGCCGTCGCGTCGTCCTTCACGGTAGGATCACTCGTCGCCGAGCTGAACAAGTTGGCGGCCCCCCAATCGCGGTACAGCTCGAGGAGCATCGTCGTGACGTGGACGAGCTCCTCCTCGGTCGAGTCAAAGTGCGTCCACCACGGGACGGGCTCGAGCGGAAGGGCGATCGGCGACGGCGAGGCGAGGCGGGTGGCGAGGTAGATGGCGGCGAGGGCGAGGGTGCTTTGTGGATAGAGGGCGGGAGCGGGCGTTTGAAGCCTGCGAGGGTGGAGGTATAGTGTCAGATGAAAGCGCTGGATTTGCGAGCGCAGAATACGCTTAAAGGAGAAGAGTGGAAGGGCTGCTTCAAAGAGACGAAAGAAGCGCAGACGCACATGTCGTTGCAAAAGCCCCATGACCGGTTCACGAGTTGCTTCTCTCCCGTCAACTCGAGCACCTGTAAGTAGTTGACCAAGTGCCCGTACGGCAACCCGCACTGCGTCTGGAACCCGAGTCGCTTCAAGATCTGCATCTCGGCGATGACGAGCGCGTCCTTGAGGTCGTAGAACTCGGTGGCGAAGTAATCCATGGGCGCGTAGGACTCGAAGGACGCGGGGGGCGGGTAAGGCGGGTTGGAGCAGTAGGCGACGAGGGAAGAGAGGTAGGAATAGCAGTTGATGATGTCGCGGATCCGGAGAGTCGACTCTTCGAGTTTCGAAGCGAGGAAGAGGGCACCCATCCCGACGTCCTGTGTGCGTGTGTTAGCTTGGGCGTACGGCGAGCTACCGAGGATCGAACTGGCGGCGATCACTCACTCGAATTCCGAAATGCTTGAGAGAGGTCACGAACCAGAAGCGCTGGAAGAGGACTTGAGCGGTCGCCATCACGACTTGCGGTCTGGTACAGGAGTACTGTTCGTGTAAGCTCACGTAGCAGGTCTCACAGGAAGTCACTGGCTACTCACGCTTTCAGCATGATGCCCGCTTGTTGAATCATCAACGCTCCGTCTGTTTCGCGCGCCCGACCGCTCTTCGCCCGGTCAGTCGCGCGCTGACTGCGCACTCCGTGTGCCCAGACAGCCACTCACAGGCTCTCAGGTCGCGCTCGAATTGCGGTGGTACGCCGTCGAGAGCCGAGGGAGTCCGTTGATCCAGCGGCGCGAGCGGGTTCAGCAGGTGCCGCGACGCCATGGCGGTCTCTTCTTCTTCGTAGCAGCTGCTAAACCGGCTATAGCAATGCCCGCGTCGTCCTTGTAAGCTCTGGCTAGAGAAAGCGAGATGACGCGTTGAAGCGGAGCGTGATGAAGTCGGCGGCCGCCGCGGAGTTCCGCCGCGCGTGCTGCTTGGGAAGGCCGTCCTTGCGCTCTTTCTCCTTCAAAGGCGTTGACTCGGTGCCCTAAGAAAGACCACTATGCCACAGTGCTTCTCATGCTGCTCCTTACACGACCGAGCGCAGCGTCCAGGTCGCCCCGCCGGCATGTCCGCGGGACTGAGTGGGCTCGAGCGGGCTCGAGCGGGCGCGCCTTTCTTCTCCCCTTTGCCCCTGTGCCTTCTCCCCGCTGAACAACTCTGCACCACTCAGGGCTGCTCGAGCTCTGGTTGTACAGCCGGTGGACATTCATGAGTCACCAAGACTACTCACAACTTGTGCTGGCTCTTATCGCTCTCGGCAAGACATGGCAACCAAACGCGGTCAGAGACGAACTGAGCAATTTCCGCAAAACCCTGGAAAAAGCCGAGTCCGATGTGAAAGGCGAACATGGTCGTTTCATTTGGCTGCCATCAAAGCACCCTGAACAGGCCTCTATCTTTTCACGACTGGAGGGAATCAAACGCGAACTGGATGGGCTGACGGCCGATACTCGCTTTCCAAGCACCGATCCCGACTATTACGACAACGTGAAGAAGATCTTGGTGCATATTGATCGGCATGAGGGCAGAAAGTGAGACCCTTGACCCGCCTGATCACTTTCCGCTGCAGGACCAAGCCCTCCCGGACCTTGAACACATGATCCAGGTTGCAGCGCGAGATGCAGCAAACCGTCGCAAGGCTCGCAATCGTGAGCAGCTTTTTAGTCAGTCAGCCAGCACAGAACCCTTTCACTCAGATGCAGGTCACCACAGGTCCTCCCCGCAAGTCGCGGGCTCGACACCAGGCAAGTGAGGCAACAGTTGAGCCAAAGCCGTCAATTGCGCAACCGGCAACAACCGCGCAACCGTCAGCAAGTGCACAACAGTTATGGATGGATCGATTGCTGGACTCTGTTGCTGAGGCATACAACGGGGACAACAACAATGCCAGTGACAATGAACTGGCACTCAGAACTTCTGCCATCAGATCCGCTGGGAATTGCACACAGTCAATGAGATCTGCCCAGCTCAAGGCAACCCCATCTATAAGCGCATCAAGACTATCATCCAACAACTTTGCAAGGACCTTGGATATGCTCGGTTCATCCACAGTGTTGACACATCGACAGGCGTCCATGAAGAGGTAGAGTCCCCACCAACACTGGTTGTACGTCGATTGTTCGTCCGTCCAGTCTGCTTGAGTGCTGCATTTGACTCTCTCTCTCTACACCACAGGACCAAGCTCTGGACAAGCTGCTTCCCCTTCTTGAGGAGCTGAAGGCACCGCAAGAGCCTTCAAGAAAGCGGAAACGCTCTCCGCGAGGTAAGGCTACAGAAATGACAGCTCAATTCAAATGCTACACGGCTCTCAGGCACTCTTTAGTTTGCTAGGCTCACCAAATCAATGTTGCAGATACTTCCAAATCACCGTCGCCGCCACACTCGGTGCGCTCTATCGGCCACGCCGCTCGCCTCATCATGTCGCCTCGCCAGCAGCGGATTTACGCCAGCGCCGGTCTTTGACGCGTCCAGTATCCAAACCCGGCAGTCTGTTCCACGAGAAAAGACACTGGTTCCGTAGGTTAGGTCACCGGATTAGGCCCGAGTTTCCCGAGGTCACTTATTCTGCAACCGTAGCCATTTGCATCCACATGTTGTACACACGGTCCAAACAGTGATTCATGGTTACTCGGCAATAATGCAAGGGGAAAGAAGCAGGAGTTACCACAATCTGAAGCGAGCAAGCGACTGACGCCGATCTCGAAAACGGGCGCGAAGCAAGAGAAACGGCATGAAATGCATCCATACTGGTTACAACAAGGTGGCCAAAATCTGAATGTCTGTCTAACTGACCCGCTCGTGCATTGCCGTGTCTATCCTGCCCCCGTTCGCCGCCGACGAAAAGTCAAAGTGTTGGTCGTGCCCGTTGTTGTTCACTTTGGGCGGTACGACGTCCCACGGACCGCTCAAGCGATCTTTGTACCTCACATGCAACCACCCTCTCACGAGGGGGGCGACCACACTCGTCCCGAGCAGGATCGCACTGGCGAGGACGGTCCCTCCGGTCCCCACCGTCCTGAACAATCCGACGAGCGCGATCGCCGAGAGACAATAGGTGAGAAAGAGAGTCGGACGGAGAGTGAGCGAAGAGCGGAGGAGCGGGAAGGGACCGAACCAAAGGGTCGAGAAGAGGAGGAGGGAAAACACTTGGGCGTTGGAAGGGAGACGGGAGGCGAGGACGGTCGAGCCGGAGAGGGCGGCGGTGAGAGACAAGGTTGAAGGGAGAGGGGCGCGGCGTGCGAAATAAGGCGCCCGGCGGCGGGGTGGCGGGTCCTCTGACTTCGGTGCGGATGAAGTCGGCTTTTTCGACGCGCGCGAGAGCAACCGCGGGACGAGGTCTCTTCGGAACGAAGACGAGGTTGGGATGGCGCGGTAATCGCCGAGAAAGACGTTGACGGCGAACAATGTGCCGCTCAAGGCCCAGATCGAGTCGGAGGTGGTTGCGCGCGTGAGCGTTTTGAGCGCCGGCGAGAGGAGGTACAGCGCGATGAGCGGGATGAGGGTTCCGACCGGAGAGGCGGAGGCTGAGACGGTCGTGTCGGCAGGTCGAGATTGAAGTGTAGTCTCGTCGCCGTTGCAGCAGGGTCCGTTCCGAGTTGTGGAGGGCAAAGGAGCGCGACCGGCCGTGGTCAAACTGGCGGTGACTCCCGCCCAAGCTGTCGGTTCCCCGATCGCCCACGCCCAGGCTCGCAGCGTACCGCTGAGGACGGCGCAGAGGGTCAAGAGTGCCGAGGCGGAGAGGGAAGCGCGCGAGAGGCGGACAAAGACGACGACAAAGATAAAGATCGAGGCGACGTGCTGCGTGATCGGGAGGGTTTGGCGGAGCAAAGCGGGCAGGTTGGCCGGGTGGACGTTGACTGCGCGCATGTGGTCAGTCTCGTTTACACAGAAGAAGCGCTGCAAAAGGACCCGCACCGTTTCGCTTGAGGTCTCGGAGGAAGGAGGCGTCGACGTGATTGTCCGGGTACGGTTGCCGGAGGAACAGGACTTTGCGGTACGGCGGTGGCACCGTCTTCGTCTGAGAGAGAGAGTCCACCTGCGCGTAACCGCCATTCCTCACTGCGCAACAGAGGCGACTTTTGAGTCGCGTTTAGTCGAAGAGAGGGAGAGGGGAATGGACGCACTGCCGCGTCTCCAAGCCGGTCGTGGCTAGAGTTGGCGAGTTCCGCCTCTGCCCTCCGCCTGCTCGGTGCTTCGCCAGCTTTAGCTTTGTGTTTGCCGTCGTCGTGAGAGTGCGGAGGTCAAACAAGTCGGCGCGGAACAAGGCGAGGTGGGGTTGCGCTCCTCTCATTCACACGCTCGTGCTGTGAGGGTGTGGGAGGTGCAGAGCAGGGACCAGAATGCTACGGCGAGTGTACTCTTGCCTGCTCCATAGCCATCGAGTGAGCAGTTGCGACGAGGTCCTCTCATCGCTCCCTCCGACTCGTTCACTATATCAGCAAGGGCTGCTATGATCTGCCTGAGGCTTGCTACAACACATCACCGGACTCGCCCTACAATTCTGAAACACCCGCTAGATACAGTCTCGCTCAGGAGGAACGAGTCGTCCCCCTGCAACCTCGTCTTCTCGCCTCACCACATCGGCCAGCTGCGCTACAAACTCGTACGAGACTACCAGCGTGCCGCATGATGCTCACCGCCGTCCCTACCGGCACTGTTGAACCTCGCTGCTGGGAAGAACTGGTCGCCGCATCCGCTCTTCAAGTGCTGACACCCACCGATGCGAGTCGGAACATCGGGTCAATCAACCATGTAAGACGGCTGAAGACAGAGCAGCTGCAGGCTAACTCACCTCAACCTTGTCGCGCCTTCCGAGCGATCGAGACCGTGCGGAGTGGCTCGCTTGACATTCTCGGAGGCGAAGCTTTACAATCCCATACTCCAAACGATCCTGCCACATTTGCTGCGGAGTGCAAAATTGGTATCAGAGGTAACCTGCAAAAGTATTTCCAATAGAAACACCCCGAGGCGCTCACAAGTGTCGCGGTACAAGGATGCGGCTGATCGGGAACCAGCGCTTTGTTTTCGTCTGCGGTCAAGGCCTCCCGGAGCTTCTCAAGCCCGTCAATGATCGCTGCGTGGAGCTCTTTGACACTTTCGCGTGGGATTTCCATGTCCGGAAAGTCCTTGATGCGCCAGGCGTCCCGCAGCGTCTGCTCAAAACTTTGCAGGACTTCGTCAGACGATCCGGGCGAATCTTTGTATGCGTCCGTTGCGCCCTTCAGGGTCGGACAGTATATCCGATAACACCAGTCCAGATGACTACGGGGCATTGGACAAGTGAGGTGTCTCTGCCGTCCCTGGCAATCACGATCGGGAGGAAGGAGCCGCGTCCGATTGTCAGAGCTGCGAGGCGCGGTGAGAGTACGGAGAGAGAAAGAGAGAGCCAAGCTGTCAATGTTCACGTCCCTCGAGTATAAACACCGACGAGCCTCCCTTCCAGGAGAGCGTCACGCGTTACGAGCACGGACGCCTCGCCCGCGGACAAGCCGGCTGGGCGCTGGGCGGAAGATGGACATCGACTCCGCAGCCCGCAGCGTCCTTCCTCAAGCCCTGAAGGGTCTTGTACGCATATGGTTCTCACACATGGCCCTGCCGTCTTCTACTTTCTGCCTGATTCATGCTCAACAAGCGCGCAAGCTAAAAAAAAAAGGCTGCAAAGTGGGAAAGAAAAAAAGATCTCGCGTCGCAATACAGGATTAGAGCAACCTTGTTTCTACACCACACGCGGCACGTCCCATCCGCAGTATTATACCGCTGGCATGAAACTCCCTCTCGCTTTGATCACTGGTACTGCGCTGCATTGACCACTTTTGTCGGAGCTACTGCTCGGAGAACCTGGCTGCCGGAAAGAATCGATCGTGACGGGCCTGTCACTCGCCGCCCCAGGAGCACTTAACACCAGCTCATGTGAAAACAAGGGAGGCAGTAGAACTGAGGGTAGTATGTCCACTCACCTCACCCAGGCTAGCTGCGGCAATTTGAGGGCGCTCCTGCTCAGGGCTGACAGCCTGGAGGTACTGCCTAATTTTGTCAATCAGGTAACACTCCTCAGTTGTCTTTGAGGTATTTCAGCTCGGAACATGATGGATACCTTCAAGCGAGATCAGGGATTCCACCTTACCATGATTTGCTTCAGCTCCTCCGAGGTGCAGCCCGGGTTTGCCTTTGCTTTAACCAAGCGCGTTCTGAGATTATCAAGGCCCCTCAGTATACTCTTGAGACACTCTGTACCCTCCGGTGAAGTAGCTCCAACTGGAAGGGGTTTTCCATCCCAAGCGTGTTCAAGGTTTTCTTCAAAGCTGGACTGGACTGCGTGCAACGGATGCAGTGACTGGGCGTATTCCAAAGTTGCAGCGATGACTTTTGCCTGATATTCCTTCCAGAAGGGCAAGCGGTGCTGATGGTGAGGGTTGTGCATCAGATCTTTAGTAGGGCTGTTACGGGGAACCAGGTGTCGGAGTTGGCGGGGGCTCTTGCTATTTGCACCTGCGTAACAGAGGAAAGCAAGAAAGAGAGACACGGCTTTAATCTCCGCCGAGGTCAAGAAGACGAACACCGCCTCCTGTGGGATCGTCGAAGCTCCGCGGCGCGGGACCGAGCTCTTGTAACGGCCGCGCGTGCATGCGCTCGCAACCTCGGTACCTCCGTACTTGAAAGACTCCTGTATTCTGTCCGATTTAGGGGAACGGAGTATAGGAGACTCCGCGGACAAGCCGGCTGGGCTGCACGGAGATCAGATCTGAGCTCGAACGCGCAAAACAAATCCGCTGGACCCGCTGCCTCTTTACTACACCTATCAATCCTACGCTTCCTGAGATGCAGTACACTATTTTGGCTCTGAACTGTAGTTTGGGAACCAGGGCATCACTGACAGAGTCTTGCTGTTTGGGAAAAAAAAAAATGCAGGTGGCTAGTGAGGGAACACTTTCCCTTCCCTGCTGAATTTGCATTGTGTGTTTCCGTTTTGTCAAGCAGTAGCCTATCTATGTAGCCACTGTTATGCCCCATGGCTGCTGACACTGCCATGTCTGCAAGACCTGGCTGCCGGAAAGAATTCATCTTTGCCACGCCCGTGAAAGCCACGGGACGGCTATGAGTGGGAGAGACATTTTGTGTGAGGTGATGTCTGATGCAGAGTGCTCAGAAGAAAGCAACGGACACACCTTGCCCAAGCTGTTTGTGTGCAACAAGTGTGTACGGTGGCGGGCAAGAACAGCGGCATGAAACTTTTCGATCTTCCAGACCAAGTCTTTCTTGGAGGCTTCCTGCAAAAAGCGAAACATCCAGTAACAATTACAATCAGTAGACCACATACAGGATGACCAGACTCACAATTTTCCGCTGCAGGCATGCCTTGTAATTCTCACTTCCCTGGTGATGGACCCTTTCCAACTCCTTCTTGAGGCGCTCAAGCTCCGAAAGTATGTCCTCCACAAGCTGCTGAGGGGAGTCGGGTGGGACGACCTGGTCAGGAACGTGAGTTTGGTCCCAAGCGGCCATCAATTCATCGATGAAGTTGGCAGAGACATCCTCGTCCCAGCCTCGCGCGCGGCCACACACGGAGAGCACAGCTTCAATCTTGTTGACTAAAGGGTTTCTGTACTTTAATCGCAAGTCTTCTGGACTTGGCTGCATCGCGCGGGCGAGACTTCCGACTGTCGGAAAGACCTGAAAGGAAACTTTGGTTGGCCGTATCGAGTTTGAGGAAAGTGCGGCACGACTGGAGACGTCAGCATGGAAAGAAAGAGGTTTTGCTCTCCCCAGGGACGAGGTCTTGTATGCAAAGATCCCCGCTTCCTCGGAATCCCGCGGTGCCCGGGCTGTCGCGCCGCGGGCAAGCCGGAGCGAAGGGGTGTGTGCGGGCCGAGTGCGGCGCCTCCAAATTCTTTCCCTTTGAACCTCTAACCAGGATAAGCCCTGTATGGAGCATCACGTCCCACCAGGAATTTTGCATTCACAGATGATATGGCAAGTCGGACAAATTCCTGCTCATTGCTGGCGCGCCGCCTGGGAACTGCTACAAGCTCGGGCTGCCGGGAAGTATCGTTTGTTGCGGGTTGAAGACAACTGCGCGAGGCGGGAGAACCCTAAAATCAGCTGTGCAGAGTAACTGTGCTCAAGGAAAGGCATCGTACACGTCTTGCCTGCCCGGATCTCCCTAAATCGAACAATTCCGGGTGCTCCGCAGCGTGTTTCGCCACCCGGTACCGCTCAATCTTGCGGACCAAGTCCGGCTTTTCAGCTTCCTGCATAGTGATCAAAAATCGGTCAGCCCTGGCTTAGAGCGAAGGAGAACAAGGCATACACGACCATCAAAAAGCACACACCAAGCACTTTTTCACCGATTCGGAGGTGTTGTTGTTCGCACTCGCTGCCGCCTGCAGGTCTTTCTTGAGGATGACAAGCGCATCGATCACCTCCCTGTGCAACTTTGGAACAGATTCAGTGGGAACAGGCATCTCTGGCAGGTTGTGCGCTGTCCAGGCTTGGGCCAAGTCCCGGCGGAAAGCGGCGGCGACGTCCGGCTCCGGATGCTCTGTCTCCGCGTACACCATCAATGCAGATCCTAACTTGGCAAAGAAAGAGTTGGGATCTCGGCGGTTAGAAGACATGGGCAGCTCGAAGGAAGGGTCGACAGCTGAGGAGAACAGAGATGGTGACGGCAGTCTCCGGGTCCACTTCTCAAGAACAAAGGCTCATTCCGCTCTTGGCGTCTCCGCGGGGGGAGCGACCCCACGCCACTTCACGCGCGTCCGGCAAGTCCGCCCGCCGCGTGCGCAAGGTGCTCCGCGGAAAAGCCGGTTCAGAAGCAGTTGGCATTGCACCTGTGTTTGGGGCAACGAAACCCCAACGGCCTTTCTTCTCCCGCGCTATGACTACAGTCTAGGAGAAGGGTTCAGACCGAGGACCTCGCGAGGGGCACGTAGACCTGTCGGCGATGCAGTGCTCGGGAGGTTTGCTTGAGGACACGGCGTGGAGAAAGTCAGCGCGACAGGCACTCCGGGCAGAAATGTAATAGAGAACCGTATGTCGCGCTCACCAAAGCCAAACTGGGCTCCGAGTGGCCCGCGCCGCGAAGCGTTCCGAGCTCGCTGGCGCGGTATTCACGGATCAGCCTCTCCAGCTCTGGAAGCTTTGCAAACTGCAGTGGGTTCACACAGCAAGAAAGGAAGCCATGTGTGTGAGTGTCAGAGGGAAGTGCCACAAAAAGCAAAAGGGTCTTGTATAGGCGGGAGTGCACGGACGCACGAGAGCCTTGTTGAGACGCTGCAGAGGTTCCGAACGCCGGTCGGCCCCCGTCGGATTGGTGGCCGCCGCCTGTAGCGCCCTCTGGATGGCGTCAAGCCGCTCAAGTATCGCCTTCCACGCTTCACCTTGACGTTTCACGTTCAAGTCGACGAGTGGACCCGGAATCTCGGGAGAGGTGAGAGCGGTGTCGAGACGCTTGAGGAAGCGCTTCTCGAGAACCTGACATTCCTTTTCAGGGTAGATATGGTAAACTTCGTCGAGGTAGAAGTTGTAGGTGCCCAAAAGGTCTTTGAGCCTGTTGATGAAGGGGTTGTGGTCGTATCGATCGTACACCGTGCCGTCGGTGGGGACGATTTGGTCGAGCTTTCCGCGAAGGGCAACAATGCCGTGCATCAGGACTGGTTCCCACAGTTGCTGAAGGAGGGGACAACATCAGCCATTTTGACAGCCTGAGCTCCGAGAAACAGGTGCTCACCAAGATCTCTTCGGGACAGTAGGCTCTCCCTCCCGACGACGACGACGACGACGAGGGCGGTCCAGATTGGCGCAAAGCGGCACACATGGCATCGAGCTCGTGCAGGATTGGGAGCCACGCGTCATAAGGGGCTGCAGCATCAGACTTGAGGACCGGTCCGCTGTACTCCCGCGCCGAGAGCGCGTGTCGCACTTGTTCTTTGAAGAGCTCCTTCTCGCCAGGATCTCCGCCCGCACGGTCGTAGGCATCCAGGCAGGCGTCAAATCTTTTCGAAAAGGGATCGAGGGGTCGCTCTTGATGGTGGGCCGGCATGTTCGACTGTCTTTGGTCGAGAGAGGCGCCGAGGTCCGGCTGCTGCGACTAAGCAAGGGGGCGGTTGTGGATGGAATCTAGCCACGAGCCACCACCACCGGATGTCGCCTTTTTGGAGATAAGAAAGCAGGAGGAAAGGAGAAGGAAAAGAGCGTGGGCTCTCTCTCTCTCTCTCGCAAGGCGCCCAGATTGGGCGGGAGGGGGGGGGGGGGCTCGAGCGCGCCGTCATCCGCGGACAAGCCGAAAAAACAGGGGCCTGCCTGCTGGTACGGGTTCGATAGCCTGAACAAGCTGAGCGCTGAGCAGGCATGTTGCATGTCGTTTGTGGCCGACCAACAGTCGATAGTCACGAGCGACGAATCGAGGCGAACGAACGAACGAACGGCTGGATCGATGGGCTGCGGTCGCTCGCCCCCATGGAGATTGGAGTGCACTGCGCTGCATGCAAGCGAGCGAAAAGCTCGAGTGGTGTGCAGCCTCAATTCGCGGCACTCGACTCTGCTGTCGACCGCCCACACAGGCTAGCGTGACCCGTCGCGTCGAGTCCGATGCTGCATCAGGGCAGAGAAAGACTCGGAAGGTGTCGACGTTCTCCTCCTCCGCTGTTCGTGAGGGTTCGCGACCTTTAGCCTGCGATTCGAGTCTACATAGCTGTGACCCTCCTCTAGTCTGAGCAGCGCGGGCATGGAGCGTGTCGAGAGGAATGACGCGGCGTTGAAGCACCTCGAATTCATGGTCTGGTGAACGGCGTGCGGAGGAGGAGCAAGCTTGAGTAGGAGCGAGTGGGTAGCAGGTGTCGAGAAACATACTGGTCCGTACGTCAAACAAGGGTGACCTGAGAGCGAGTGATGAGGTCGAGACCAAGAAGTGACGATTACGACGACGACGACTCTTTCCCTCCACTTTCAACGCCTCGAGTCTAGAGAGACGTGCTTGTACACAGCGACTTGACTAGTTACTCCTTGCAGCCCCTTGCCCCGACCAACCGCCCGCCCGCCCGCCCGCCCGCCCGCCGCTGTGACCCCGTCCTCCTCGCCCTCTTCGAACGACATGGCGTCGACGAGCAGCGACCTGACCACCAGCACCAAGTCGTGCGTCGTGCACCCGCTCGTGCTCCTCTCGATCCAAGACCACTACCACCGCGTCGCCAAAAACTCGCGCAACAAGCGCGTCGTCGGCATCCTCCTCGGGCAGGACTTGGGCGCGAGGGGCTACAACATCTCCAACTCGTTTGCCGTCCCGTTCGAGGAGGACGACAAGGACCCGAGGACTTGGTTCCTCGATCACAACTACATCGAAGCCATGAACGACATGTTTAAAAAAGTCAACGGTGCGCGCGCGGGTCGCCTTTCGAGGTTTCCGTCTTCGGTGGGAGCTAACCAACCCCCGTTAACCCGCCGACAGCCCGGGAAAAGCTGATCGGGTGGTACCACACGGGACCGAAACTGCGCGCGTCCGACTTGGAAATCAACGACGTCGTGAAACGCTACACGCCGAGACCCGTCATGGTCATCGTCGACGTCCGCTCCGACGAGGAGCGCCAAGGTGCCGGAGGCGGGATCCCGACCGATGCGTACTTTGCCGTCGAGGAGATCAAGGATGTGAGCGGGTCTTTTTTGCTTCTTCCGACTTGGCAAGAGGGAAACCGAAAGCTGATCAAAAGGACCCAAAACGCACCCCCCCCCGCGCGCAGGACGGCACCTCTTCTCAAAGGACGTTTGTGCACGTCCCGTCCTCGATCGAAGCCGAAGAAGCCGAAGAGATCGGCGTCGAACACCTCCTCCGCGACGTCAAGTCGCTCTCTGCGGGAGGCGCCCTCTCCTCCCGCGTGTCGGACCAACTCTCCTCCCTGCGGGGACTGGGCACGCGCTTGCTCGAGATCAAGGACTACCTCGAACAGGTCGTCGAGGGCACGTTGCCCGTCAATCACCAGATCGTGTACAACTTGCAGGACGTGTTCAACTTGTTGCCCAACCTCGATGCGGCCGCCGCTCCGAGGGACGCGGAGAACGACGGCGCCGGGAAACGGCCGTTTACGGTGGCGACGAACGATCAGTTATTGGTCATGTACTTGTCTTCGCTCATCCGGGCCGTCATTGCCCTGCACGACCTGGTGCGTCTCTCTGCCTTTCTCTTCTTGGTGCGAGTGTGGGTATCTGACCACCGCCTCCTCTCGCAGGTGCTGAACAAGCAAACAGCCGCACATGTCGAAGGTGGAGGAGAAGGCGATGAGGGCGAAGCAGAAGGAGGAGGGGCAGCAGCGGACGAGAAGAAGGAGGGCGAGAAGCCGGGCGGAGATGAGAAGAAGAAGAAGGGCGGCGAGGAGGAAAAGTCGGATGCGCAAAAGGCCAAGGATTGGTTCAAGGGCGACGAGCAGGGGCACTAGTATGCACGCTCTGCTCTCTCTGTAATTGCCTGTCCCCGTCGCTGTGCGAGTATGTGATCACGCCCTCGGAAGTGACGCGCCACATTCCCGAGCCGACCGAGGAGCGGCGTCTGCTCCTTCACTCTACTTCACACGCTGTATACAGAGCGCGTGCATGGCTACACATGAAGATGAACGACGAGATCCCTATGCGTCTACGACTGCGGGAGGGCTGTTCTACTCGACGCGGACCGATTGGGCGACGGCGACCACTCATCAACATCAACCAGCTGGAGGGGGAAGTCGAGGGGGAGGGGGAGGGGCTATATCCCTCGTCGAGTCTGATCCCGAGTCGCATTCGGACGCAGCGTCGAGGGACGCGCTCTCGCTCTCACTCTCGCTCGACGACGATGACGATCATCACCACCTTCTCGGCGACGCACCTCGGACAGGAAAGGGCGTACACGGCTCGTCCATCATAGGCGCTTTACCGGGTTTCGTCTCTAGGGTCGCAAGTGGAGCAGGAGGCGGAGGCGGACGAGGTTGGAAGGCTTACGAATCGATCGCGGCCTCTCGAGGGACGGGGGCGGGAGCAGGGGCTTTGTCGAGGCATGTCGTCTACTCTGATGACGAAGAAGAAGAAGACGACGACGACGACGACGAACCTGTACCGGGAGCGTTTGTCTCGCCTCAGCCGGCAACTACCCACGCCAAGGACACTCCCGCAAATGTCCCGCCCGCTCCGACGACGACGCTGCACGTCTACCCCGTACCCGGTCCGAACGGATACAATGAGCTCCATGGCGGTGGCGGGGATCGCTACCGCGACTCGACCTGGATCGTCCTGTACGGGATCTCGCTCCTCGCCGTGATCGCCCTCGCCCTCCAAGCGTTCTGGACCTCTCCCCCTTCGAATCCCTCCAGAGACCCCTCCAATTCGCTCTTCCTCTCGGCTTTACCGACTCTCTCGTTGCTGGGCGCCATCTCGGCCATCGCAGGGATCGCCTCCCTCGCCTACGTCCTCACGATCCCGTACGCCCTCCCCCTCTTGCTCCGATTCGCAATCTACGGTGGGCCCGCCTTACTCTTTGTCGTCACGGGCATCGTGGCTTTTGCCGGGTCGTATGGATTGGGAGGAGGGGTGGCAAGTGATAGAGGGTGGAAGGTCGGAGTGAGGTGGCTCGCGGCGGGTTGCTTTGTGATGGGGTTTGGGTTGTTTAGGTCCGCGGTGGCGAGGCGGAAAGAGTTGAACCGCGCGATTAGCGTCGGGCAGGTGCGTCTCTCTCTCTGCTCTTCTGTGACCTATGACAAGTCGGTGGTTACTGATCACCGTGACGGGAACCGGCCCGCCGCGCCGCGTAGCTCGCGTGCCAAACCGTCCTCGCGCACCCGTCCCTGATCGTCCTCGCCATCTCGCTCTCGCTCCTCTCGGCCATCCTCACCCTCCCCTTCCTCTCCCTCATCGCCACCCTCCTCTCCTACGCCCCTTCCTCTCCTCACACAGCGAGTTGGGGTACGGCCTGGACCGTGTTGGTCTATTGGTGGACTTTGGCGATCGCGAGGGGGTTGTCGCATGCGGTGGTGGGGGGTTGTATTGGGACTTGGTACTTTGAGAGGGAGGACGATGAGTACCAGGGTCCAGCAGAAGTCACGAGGGCTTCGATCGGTCTGTTCTTCTTTTTCCTTTTCCTCGGATCCACCATCTTTCGAGGATCCCCTTTGCTGACCCTTGCAACGGTCGCCCAGCCCGCGCCACCGGTCCGTCGTTAGGCACCGTCATCGCCGCCTCCTTCTTCGTCGCCCTCTTCTCAACCCTCGCCACCCTCCTCCGCTCCCTCCGGCGCCTCCTCACCTCATCTCGTCTCCCCTCCATCCTCCGACCTTTCCTCGTGACGTGGCTCGCCCCGCTCTTGGCGAGTTTGGCGAGTTATGCGGCCTTCTTCAATTCGTACTCGTTGAGTTATGCGGGGATGACGGGGGAAGGGTTCTGGACTGCGTCGAGGGAGACGGCGGAGTTGTTCAGAGTCAACAGGGCGCGCAACATCCGAGACAGTGAGTTTTCCCCGCGACGTCTGCGCGTGTTTGACTCTACAGCGGGTTTTTAACGGAGCGCCCTTATCGACCCCCCCCCCCAGCCGCCCTCTTGCGCCTGACCTTGTTCGTCTCCTCCGCGGGATGGGGCCTCCTCACCGGCCTCGTCGCCTTTTTCCTCACCTCGACGCACCTCTCCCCCCTCGCGGGCGGGTACGCGCCCACCCTCGCCCTCTTGTGCTACGCGATCCCGATGTACACCCTCCGGTTGTGTCACAACTTGATCGGCGACGCGGTCGACGCGTTGTTCGTGTGCACGCATTTGGATGCCGAGAATCAGTTGTCGCATTGCCCCAAGGCGGTCGAGGCGGTGAGTGTCCCTTTCTCCTCTTTGAGGGACCGGCTGTGGAGCTCGCTAACGAACCCATTACGCGCGCGCAGTTTGGCACGCCCGAGTCCGAAGGCGACGTCCTCCTCTCGCTCCCGATCTGATCGTCTCTTTTCCTGATCCTCTTGTCTTTGTACACGCCGCTGTTGTCTCGAGCTCCGTTCCAAGTGTCCAAACCTTGTCGTATCACTTCTGCCCGTCGAGTCAGTGTGTAAAGAAAACCTTGTTACCACAAGTCCGCTCTTCCGCAGCTCTTTCGAAAGCTGCACCTTCTCACACGGCAACTTTCTTGCTCTCCGGGTCAAACCACCGGAAAGACTTGCGCGCAGGAGAATGTCTGTTGTAATAACCGTGATGGAGGTCAAAGCAGCTAGGGAGGAAACAAGAGGAGGATTGAGACAAAGAGGGAAAGGGGAATCAAATGGGGTTTTCGGACACGTTGCCCGATTTTACCAATGGCGAGACTTGGCATTTGAGGATTCGAAGCGAGTGTAGATTGCGCGTTGGCGCGGCGAGAGCAGTCCCATGCCAGAAGAGACGCCCAAAGACGAAGCAACGGAGCGTGCGCAGTCTCCGCGGACAAGCCGAAGCGGTGCGTGCTCAGTGGGTACGCACGGCCTCCACGACGGCGCTCGTTTCCGGTGTGTACCAACAAGCATTTAGCCAATCAGTCTGCTCAGTCTGAGTAACGGGTGTAGCAGGAAAAGGCCCACAGCAGAGAGCCGTACCTGTTGGCTCCTGGAGCTTCTCCTCACCGACCTTGTCGCCTTCTTCCTCAATTTTGACGCACCCCTCCCCACCTTGCGGATGGCTACGCCCCAGCCCTTGCCCTCTTTTGCTCACACAGTCCAATGTACATGCTTGAGTTGTGTCACAACTTGATTGGCGACGCCGTCGACGCGTTGTTTGTGTGTGCGCATGTGGACGCTGAGAATCAGTTGTCAAATTGCCCCAAGGCGGTCGAGGCGGTGAGTCTACACTCTTCCGTTCTTTCCGGGAGGCGGAGCTTGCTGACAGGCTCTCTCTGTGTGCGCACACAACAGTTTAGCACGCCCGAGTCTGAAGGCGACGTCCTCCTTTCGCTTTCGATCTGATCCCCTCTCCACAAAGTCCCGCTTTGTCATCTTTTCCTTTTATACGTTGTACATGCTTGTCTTCTCTTTCCTTACAAACATGCACTGTTGTCCTGAGTGCTCTCTAAGCGTTCAAACCTCTGCAATACTACTTCTGCCTGGCAAGAAAGCCCCACTGAAACCCAATTGCAGTACGACCCCCTGTTTGCTTACAATCGGCGCATCATGATGTTTCCCGGTCCCGCACCATTGTAACGCCGGCAAGGAAAGAACCGGTCCCTGTGAGAACAGACCCCCAGAGTGCGTGCAAAAACGTGGCCCGTAAGGTGATCAATATCGTAATTATCTGCTGGGTTGTAGTGCTCAAATTCCTCTCCCGCATGAGGTGGTAGATTGACCGTGTGCCAGTGCCGGTCTCCTGTATCAGCCTCCCCATTGGAAGTAAGGCTCCAAGCACCTGTGCGTTGGGCAGTGTCAACACATCAGGTATTGTTTTTCTGAGCTGGCCACAAGTCCAGCGCACATTCACCCGGATAAACTGGCTCAGCTGTGGCCAGCCTAAGCCGGCAGATGATCTTTGTCAACCTTGCCTGTGCTTGCTCCTGTCAATAAATGCAAAATGTTGGGTGAGCGCTTATACTGAGTAAGAGTGCAGCATCGGCATAACAGACCAATTGAGCATCCAGGCTAAGTTGGAGTGCATTTGAACTCCAGTGATGCACATGTGCATACTCACGCGTGGCAGCCAGACCATCACACAAATCATCAAAGACTTGCAAGATGGCCCTATGCCGGTGCTTTGACCATTTCGTTGCGTAAGCATCCCATTGCTCCAGGATGTCATGACGAAAGTTGGTCTTGCGTGCTCCACAGACCTCGTCGACATGGTCAAGGAGGCCAACAATCATGCTCTGCCCATATGGCCTGAGGCTCTTGTCATGACCTGCGGCAAGCCAGTCAATCGACAAGCCGGATTTGCACATATTTGTAGCTCAACCACTCGCCTCTTTGCTCTCTTTTGGCACGGGTCTCGCGGAGGGCCCTAGAGGTATTCCCAGCCACCAATATCTTGTGTATAAGTAATTCTGCTTTGGCTCTCTGTGTACAGGGAGTCTACAAGGTAAGTAAGGGAAGGAGAAGAAGCTCGCAAACGGCGTACCAAGTAGGGTCAAGGGGTGGAGCGCTCCACGCCCTGCGGGTTTCAAGCTCTCTCTGAACCGCCCTGAGCTCGGCGAACACATCTGCATGCTCAGCCACTCTGTTAGGATACCACCGGAACCCGGCAGGCTGCACATCAGAAGCTTGATAGAAACCGGCGTCATGAGCCGCTTGACGCAGAGTGCCCAGAAATCGAGCAATGGTCGCCGCGTGGTCGTCTGGATACGATTGAGATATCCTGCGAAGTTCCTCCTCGAAAGCGGAAGCGTGCGGCCGGTTCGGGCGGATGTCGTGAGCGTGCCCGCGGTTGAGAGCCATACTTCCGTGGCGGAACGCGAGGGACTTGGCGGAGCAGTTGCGGCCAGAGAAGAGCAAAGGAGCATGTCGAAAGCGTGCCCTCGATCCGTAGTGTGTGCGGCGGGCCCGCCGCGGAGAAGCCGAGGATTCAGAGCATTGCAGGGGAGGGGCGGCCAACGAACCATAGCTCAAGATCCGACATGCCGCACAGGGCTAGATCCGTAAGACTCCCACATCTCAAGTCATGTGGCGCAGTAGGAGGGGCAGTTCCCTAGGACAGCTGGGATTTGTCGGCCTCCTCTTCAAGAAGTCGAATCCAATCCCTTGGCACGCGCTGCCTTCGTTGTCATAGCTCGCGCACGCTAGGAGACCAGCTCTTAGATGCTTCAACATCCTTGTTACTCGAGCGCGACGCCGCACCAGGTCGCCATGCCGCACACAGCGACTGCGTGACGGCGAAGAGGGGCGACCGGCCAGGATGAGCGCGACGAGCGCCGAATCGACATCAAGAGCTGCGAGGGCGCTGCGCAACACACCTGCAGCTCGCCTAGGTGTCCTGCGCACGCAAAGCGATAGCGCTCCATTCATGGAGGGCGCCGACCTGTGCACCAACAGCAGCGGACTTTGTCTCGCTCGACCGCTTTCTCCGCCTCGACCGCTCAAAACTTTTCTCCCTCTTTACGGCGGTTCCTGTCTCGATCATGCAGATCTCTCGCAATATTCACCTTTCCTTCCTGCAGCTGATCCGGCTAAGAGATAAGACGCAAATCAGCTAGCAGTTCGAGCGCCCCCGCAACCTGCTTATCTATCGCTTACCTTGACCGGCTCTGATGCACGCTCTCTCGCTCCACCCTGCTCCTGCTCTCTTTGAACAAGCCGCCTGTTCAGCACGCTACAGATGGCGACGTCGACAATGGCTACCCCCGCGGTCGAGTACGACACGCACCTTCAGTACGATCCAGAATCTCCCGAATATCAGGCGATCGAGCGACGCATCGTTCGCAAGCAGGATTGGCGCATCATGCCATTGATCTGCTTGTCGTACCTGCTGAGTGAGTGCTCCGTCTCGGCGGCGGTGGGAGAAGGAGGCCGGTTCGAAAGCGCGCGCTCGCGCTGACTTTCCGCCCTGCCCCCGCTTGCAGACTACCTCGACCGGACCAACTTGGGCAATGCGCGAACGCTCAACTCGGACAAGCCCGGAGAGTCCCTCGTCGAGACCTTGGCGCTCAAGGGCCTCCGCTACAACATCATCGTCGCCATCTTTTTCGTCCCCTGTGAGCTGGCACTCTTTCCGTCGCCCATACAACCCGAGGCAAGCTGAAACTTTGCCCCCTGTACAGACGTGCTCTGCGAGTTTCCGAGCAACCTCGCCTTGAAGTACTTCTCGCCGAGCAAGTGGATCTCGCGGATCATGGTCTCGTGAGTCATGTGGGAACTTCCGCCCGCATCTGGTGACCCGCTGCTGACCGCGCCCGCTCTCGTAGTTGGGGCATCGTCACCATCTGTAGCGCCGCCGTCTCGTCCTACACTGGTCTCATCGTCTGTCGCATCTTCCTCGGAATCTGTGAAGCCGGGTTCTTCCGCAAGTCGCTGCGGGCACATTTCCTTCTCAGTGTCTGCCGCCCCGCTGACAACTCGCCCTTCTCCCAACAGCCGGTGTCATCTACTATCTCTGCTTCTGGTACAAGGCAAACGAACGAGCGACGCGCATGTCGATCTTTTCCGCCTCGGTTGCCGTCTCGGGGTGCGTGTTGTTCTGATCTTCCTAGCACGGCTCGACTCAAATTGACGCTCCTTCCCCTCGCTCCCAGAGCTTTTGGCGGTCTGATCGCGACCGGAGTCTCGTATTTGTCTGGCAAGGCAGGCTTGTACGGATGGCAGTGGCTCGTAAGTCGTCGCGAAACTTTCCCGGAAGCGACGGCGCTGATTTCGCTTCTCGCAGTTCATCCTCGAAGGCATTCCAGCTGTACTTGTCGGCATCCTCGTCTGGTTTGCTCTACCCGACTACCCCGAGTGAGTCCTTACTCCGTATGGAACCGGCGCCCTGGAAACCGGGCTGATGCGAAGTTTGATCCCCCGCCTGCAGGACGGCCAAGTTCTTGACGCCCGAGGAGCGCGCTTTCGCCACGCACCGCATGGGACCGTTCGCACCCAAGGTGAGCTTTGATCAGCTCGAGCGCTCGATAGACCGCACACTCACGAGCGACGCACCCCTCAGGGAACCGACAAGCACTTTGACAAGAAGGAAGCGGTCGACTGCTTGAAAAGCTGGCAGTTCTGGGCCTTTGCCGCTTGCTACTTCTGCCTGACCAACTCCCTCAACACCTTCGGATGTACGCCTTGCCCGGGGCTGCGTCTCAACTTCCTTCCCCGCTGACCCGCTTATCCGCTCTCGCAGATTTCGCGCCGACCATCATCGCTTCGCTCGGCTTCAAAGGCCCGATGGGTCAACTCTTGACCGTCTTCCCCAACATCTTTGCCTTCTTCGTCATCATCTTCAACTCGTGGCACTCGGACCGGACCAAGGAACGGCCGCTGCACATCCTCGCCGGCTGCGCCCTCGTCATGACCGGATACCTGATCCTCGCCGTTGTGCGGCACTGGGGCGTGCGCTACATGGGCGTCTTCTTCATTGCCTGCACCAACGCCGCCGTCATTCCCTTGTACGTCACGCGCCGGCTGTCCTTGGGGGTGGCTCCAAACTTCCGCCGCTGCGGCTGACCACGCTCTCAACTTGTCTCTGATGCCGCCGGTCTATAGCCTCGCGTTCCGGACGGCAACGGTCACGGGAGCCACCTCAACCGCCATCGCTACGGGATCTGTGATCGCTATCGCGAACACGGCGGGCATCGCGGCCCCATTCCTCTTCCCCTCAAAGGACTCACCGCGGTACTTCGTGGGCAATTGGACCTCGTTCGCCCTCGTCGGCCTCGCGGCGCTCATTGTCTGCTTCCTCTGGTACATGCTCGGCAGCAGCTCCGAATACAAGGGATCCGACTCGCTTGTCGACATCACCGAGGTGAACCAGGGCGCCGTCGTCGAGGAGGACAAGGAGAAGTTTGATGGTGTGGCCGCCCCTGCAGCATTGCGGGTCTGAGCATAGTGTAGCACTCTTGGCTAGAGTTGTAGTGAATTTGGACATGTCTCATCATTGCGACTCCACAAGCGAGAAGTAGTTGGAGACGTCTCGGCTCAAGCTGCATTGGAATTGCTCAGGCACACCGTTACGTACATAGAGCATATGGAAGGTGACCTACTGCATAGATAAGCTTGAAGATCAGACAGCAGTTTAAAGCAGCGTGACTTGAGAAGGTAACGATAATCTCTTCTCACTCCTTACACTGCTCTTTGTACACTCTGTTGTGTTGAGCTTTTCACAATGTAGCCAAACCTTGTTGTAACAACTTTTGCTCATCAAGTCTGTGGAGCCATATTCCTGCCTCACTCTTCTTTTGCTTGTATCAGGCTTCAGATGCGCCATCAGTTTTCTCTATGACAAGTCAAATACAGCAAGAGGCTTAATCCAGGAGAGTGTCTTTGAATCACAAGCCATAGGAACTGGAACAGTAAGTACTCGGAACCTTGGGCACAAATGACGAGAACCGAAATGCGTGTCTGGTTACCAGTGGCAAAAGGGAGTGTTCCCACCTCCAGCTCTGGCCCGAGCGTAGATTGCGCGTCGGCGAGGCGAGAGCAGGCTCACGCCACTTGAGAGTCCAAGGGAGGGTGCAGAAGAAGTGCCGTGTTGCTGGTGCGCAGGCTCGTCGCGCTGAGAGCTATTGTTTCTGACCTCAGACCCTTGTCCAGCTTTTCGCAGTAATGTTGGTTTGAGGGGTCAGTGTATCACCCTGATCCAGGTCTCCACAGCAAGACAAGTGAGCCAGAGCTTGTGGAAAAGGGGTCCCTACGCACTGTTGCGGTTCCGACTCTGGTTCTGAGCCCGGGTTTGCCTGAGCGCTCCAATGGCGGTTTCCAACGGTTTCCGTTCTGCATCCTGTGCCAGATGACAGCTGAGTGCTCACAATGGTGATAGTGCAGGGGCAATCGAACTTACCAACTCAGCATTCAGGTGCCATTGTAGCTCTTTTTCAGACCAGCGCTCTTCTTCAGCCCGCCGCCGCGTAGCACAAAGCTTTTTGCAGAGTGTTTGTGCGATGGCCTCAATTTCTTTGTACTTTGTGCTGCCTTCACTCGGCCATCTCGTGTCTGTAGCTGTCCAACTGCGCAGAATGTCGGCACGGAACTTTGCAAGTGCAATTGTGGGTTCACCGTAAGCTTCCGCAATGGGCTTGAGCATGACAAGGATATGCCAGCGTCGTGTGCTGTCCTCGCTGGGATCAAACGACCATATCCCTGTATGAAATAACTGTCAGAACTGAGTTCTTTCGGAGAATACAAAGTCTCAATCCAGCTCAATGTCGTCAGGCACTCACGCAAGTCCTCTCTTTTGACCAATACCATGATGTCCTTGAACTCCTTCTCTGCATTGTTCTACAAAGGATAACGCATGAGCTCTGCAGAGCGGTGAAAGGGCAGGTGACAAAGGAAACTCACCAGCTCAGCAGTCAATTGGGTTTGTAGCTTTTCTTGGGCCCAATTGTTTGCTCCAGCGTATTGCCGCGCAGCATAAAGGCTGGTGCAGAGCCTGTGAAAGATGCCATCCTGAAGTTTCTGCTGTACGGTGTCTTTATTTGGCCAGCGTCTATCCCCCCATTCTTTTGAGATTGCAGCACGGAAATCAGTTGCGCGTTGACCGTAGGCCTTGTCAACCTCATCAAGCCGCTTCATGAGTATGCTCTGTTTCAGGTATCTCCTGCTTGCAACAGATGGTTGGAAGGCTATGTGTACAGACTGTAAGTTTTCCCCAGAGAAGAGAAGAGAATCGGCCATTTCCTTTTCTTTCGTATCAAAGAGACTCACTCTGTGTCGCGTCACGTGTCGCTTGGGTGTTTGAGGTCCTGGGAGGCATGAGTTCTTCAAGGTGTCCTAGTACACTTTTCTGCGTGACAGGATGCCCACGGCGAGACCGTGAATCACCTGAAAGGTGTAGAAAGCGACGGTGAGGCAAAACGCGCTCACCATAAGACTTTCAAGCCCGCCCGAGCGCGCTTGCTTGCCCTCGCGGTCCGGGGCGGCGAGTGCTACGCGTACCGCGTCAAGGATCTTGAGAGCAGCCTGTAAGCGCTCCACCGACACATTTCCGTTAGGCTGCCACTGGCCTGATCCGCCAGACCCGTCAGCCGGCTTGGCCAAGCCGGCTTCGTAAGCGATCGTGCGCGCCGAGCGGAGAAAAGACTCGACGAGCTCCTCGACCTCGTCCTCGTGGCCAGTGTACGCCTCTGAAATCTCGTGAAGCATACGCTCGAACGGAGAAACATTCGGGTGGGTGTTGCCGCCCTGCGCTCTGGCGCTGCTGGCCATGACTCGTACGTGCTTGGACTGGTTCAGGAGACAGAGAGAGCTGCTCAGAACGGTGCGAACAGTAGCAGTCAAAGAGGCAGCAGGCGGTGTGCGTGTGTGCGGCAAATCGTCGGGGAGCGTGCGCCACACTCCGCGGACATGCCGAGCCTTGGCTTCCGGGACGAGCGGGTGCAGCGAGATGAGCGTAGAGAGAGCGCAAATTGAGCACTCGGTACGGCAGCGAGTAGACAATAGACATCGAGTGTAGAGTCAATGCAGCCAGGCGAGGCAACGCAACGCAACGAGAAGTTGGAAGTTGAAGCTCGAGCTGATGAAAATTTCCGCGTTGCACCGCCTCACTCCGCCGCTCTCCCTCAACTCGCTCTCCAGCTCGAGTAGAGCGCAGTAAAAGGGGGCAGGAGCTGCTGTAACCGAGCAAGCATGTCCAAAGCCGGACCGAGCACTCAGGGCAACTCGTCGCGCGTTCTCTCGTTCAAAGGCCACGCCCGCCTCCGACACCGACTCGTCCTCTCCTTACTCTCTCGCCGCCCGATCCGAATCGACCGGATCCGGCCCGACGATGACGAACCCGGCTTGAAGGCACACGAGGTGTCCTTCCTGCGGTTGATCGAAAAGTTGACGCAGGGGTCGAGGCTCGAGATTTCCTATACGGGGACGTCGCTCCTCTTCCACCCGGGCACGGTCCAGAACGGCCAGGTCACCCATTCGTGTCCCACTGAGGGCGAAGGGAGGGCGGTGGGATGGTATTTGGAACCGTTGTTGGCGTTGGCGCCGTTTGGGAAGAGGGACTTGGTGTTGACCCTCCGAGGGGTCACGACCAACGCGGTCGACCCGAGTGTCGATACGATCAGGACGAGCGGGTTGCCGCATTTGGCCATGTTCCTCGATCGGGACGGCGTCGAACTCCGGGTGCGCGGCTGGGTTGCTTCTTCTTTGCGTGGCCGGTGTACGAGATTGACTGACACCGCGGCTGCCCTACTCCCGCGCAGATCACGAAACGAGGTCACCCACCCTTGGGAGGCGGAGAAGTCACGTTCACGTGCCCTTCCGTACGGACGATCAAGTCCGGGTTCGAATTCACCAACGTCGGCCGGATCGCCAAAATCAGAGGAATCGCGTGCGTTGCCCTCCCCCCGCGAAACTCGCTTTCTTTTTCAGGATAGGAAAATCAAGAGACTGATACCTCCTCCTCGGGTGCGCGCGCGCGCGTGTGTGTGTGCAGTCACTCGGTGCGGGTGTCGCCGCAACTGGCGAACCGGCTCGTCGCGGCTGCGAGGAGCGTCCTGAACCGGTACATCCCCGACGTCTATATCTACTCGGACGTGTACCGCGGAGAGGACAGCGGCAAGTAAGTCCTGGCGTTCTTTCTCTCTCTCTTTCTCGGGGATTCTGTTTTGGAAGGCGCCGCGTCTACGCGTGAATAGAGAGAGAGAAGAGAGCGCTGGCTGGATCTAACTCTTCTTACAATTGCGCGCAGATCTCCTGGGTACGCGATCACTTTGGTCGCGACTTCGACCTCTCACGTAATCCATTCCGCCGAAGCGTCTTCGTGTCCCCCTCCCTCCTCCAAAGTCTCCTCGTCTTCAACAACTCGCACCGCCGACTCTCCAGGCTGGACCCCTCCCGTGCCCGAGGACCTCGGCCTCCTCGCCGCTCGACAACTCCTCGCCGAGATTAAGCGAGGTGGGTGCTGTGATCGCGGGTGGGAATGGCTCGTCACGACGATGTTGGTCCTCGGGGCGGAGGACGTTGGGAGAGTGAAGGTCGCGGGTCCGTTCGAGGCCGGGTTGTGAGTCCGCCCTCTCTCTCTTTATTAAGATGGGAGGGGAACATTACTGCTTGCAGGTGCAGACAGGGGGACTAACGAAGAGAACGCCACCCCGTGCGCCGCGCGCAGCATCGAACACTTGCGCGACCTGAAAGCGTTTTTCGGGACGACGTTCAAGATCAAGGATGCCTCCGCTCCGTCTTCCGGTGCCGCTTCTTCTCGACTTGCACTCACCGACGGCGCGGACGACGACGACGAGGCTGCTGCGATCGGAGGCAAGGACCTGGAGGGTGAGGAGTACATCCTGAGTTGTGTTGGGACTGGGTTCACCAACACGGCCAAGCGGGCGGGTTAGGGGGGGCGACTTGGACGTTGGATCATGTCTCTCTCTTTCTCCATTGTGGATGTTTGTTGTAATCATCTTATGCTGCCCGCGTCCACCTTGAGCGCAGAAATTGCGGTGAGGTTGTAATGCGTGGGATTAGTAATGGCTTGATTAGTCATTGGAGTAATACAGAAGTGGGGCTCGCTCCCTCTCTTCGACGACGACGCGTCTCTCCGCTCTCTCGCGTGCGTGTGCGTGTGTGTGCGAGTGTAGAGACACAGGGATCTAGGGCGCTCTCCTTATCGGCACCGCTACGCGCTACTCCTCTTCTGACGTGACGACGCCTCGCTCGCCGCGACTCGTCGCTCCTCTCGCCCGACCAGCGTCGACGCAAGAGCATAGAGAGCCCGATCTATAGGAGCAACTAGCAGCCCTCTGTGCGCCTCCCCTTTCCCTTCTGCCCGGGTGAGCGAGTCGACGCGAACTGAGCGCCCTCGTCGCCTCCACGACCCACGACCCACATCACTGACCTCACGTCTATAGCATAGACGACAGTCATGCTCCCGTGGAACCCACCGTCCGGGTTCTCCCTCGCCGGAGGGGCCGCTTCCAATTCCAATCCCAACTCGAACGCAGGCAGCGGCAGCTATTCCGGTTACAGCGACCAGCAGCAGCCACAGCAGCAGCAGGGACAGCAACAGCAGCCCCAGAACGGAGGCCAGGTCACCCCTCCGCCCGCCAACCCCAACGGGGCCCAGCAAGCCCTGCCCCCGATGACCCTCGCGTCGACCCTCCACTTCCTCCAATCCGAACACCGCCGCTACGCCCGAGACCGCAACGAATGGGAGATCGAACGCGCCGAAATGAGAGCCAGGATCGCCTTGCTCGAGGGAGAAAAGAGGGGCAACGAGGGGGCGTTGAAATCGTTGGCGAGGAGGTGCAAGATGTTGGAGATGGCCCTCCGGGGCGAACGGTCGAAATTCCTCAACTCGGCGACCCTCAGCAACCCCGCCGCCGCCGCCGCCGTGTCGTCCGCCGCGTTGAGCACCCCCGCCACCGCTTCTGGAACCGCCTCCCCTATCCCGGGACAAGGACCAACCCTGGCAGCCACCACAGCCGGGAGCAGTATCGCTCCCAACAAGGCCCTCACCGCCTTGCAGCAGACCCTCGCCACCACGTCGTCGGGCAACGCCGAGGCGGCACCGAAATCGAGCCCGATGACGACTTCGACCTCGTCGCCCGGTCAGGCGGCGGGAATGCTGTTGCCCGCCGCCGGCTCGGCGGGAGGACAGCAACACACGCGAGCCGACTCGATGAGCGCAGCCGGCGTCGCGAACGGCCACCCTTCAGGTCACGGCAACCCCACCGCCGCCGCCGCTGCCACCGCCACCACGACGAGCCTGCGCGACCCGCGCGGCAAAGCCCGCTCGCGCGACTATCTCAAACAGTGCCTCCAAGAGATCACCTACTTGACCAGTTCGGCGACCTTGAACCCGCTGGCGGCGCAGAGTTATGCGGCTCCCGGGGTCATGAGACCGAGGAAGGTGTTGCCGGATCAGGTACCCGTGGGTCAGCCGGGGGTGATCAACTGGGGAGGATCGGGGGCCGCTTCGGTCCCGGTTCCGGCTCCGGCTCCGGCTCCGACGACGACCGCGACTGCTACCACAGCAGCAGCAGCAGCTCCGACGACCTCGGCTCCCGGTCCCGAATTCGAGCCCGTCGCCGCTTCGTCCACGTCGTCGCGCGGTGGTGGAGGCGCTCCGATGGCATTGGCGGCCGCGACGCCGGTCGCGTTCCCTTCTGCTGCTTCCGCCACGCCCTCGACTTCGGCTTCGCACTCGGACTTGGAAGTGTCGACTCCCCTTCCCGTTCCTGTTCCGCCTTCATCATCTTCTTCCACAACGGCGGCCAAGTCGGAGTTATCGGCGTCCTCGTCGTCTGCCGGCGAGGAAGAAGAAGCGGAACAAGAGAAAGGCGTCGAATCGAAAACGTCCTCCTCCTCCTCGAGTAGCGCCACCGCCGCTCCGGACCAGGAACCGGACGTGTTCGCTTCGACGCCCGTACCACCGCCGCCTGCCCTCTCGAACGGTGTGACCACGACCATGTCGTCAGAGCCGTCTGCTGCTGCTGCTGTCGGCGGCGGCGGCGAAACTGCGCCAGAGGAAGACGAGGACGAGGATGACGAGGACGAAGAGGAGAGGGAGGGGTCCGACCCGCCTTCGGCGTTCGTGCCGCTCAAGAGGCAGGCTCGAGGTGGACGGGCGAGGGACACTGGTGCGGCGGCGTCTCCGGTGGTCATAGCGAGCAAGGCGAACGCGGAGGGCAAAGACGACGACGGGATGGACAAGGAGATCGCTGAATTGGCGACCCGAGAAGATCAACAAGATGCCGCCAGCACCACGACCACGAACACGACCGCCAGCACTCACTCGGACTTGGATGCGGCCGCCGACGCCGACGCCGACGCCGACGAGTCTGCTTCGTCTCGGGACCAGAATCAGAAGCAGGATAATTCGCCGCTGCCAACGATGACGAAGGAGGAGGAGGAGCAGCAAGTGACGCCGGCCGCCGCCGTGGAGGAGGAGGAGTCGCAGTACAAATCTGGAGCAGGCGCAGGCGCTTCCGAGCCGGAAAAGGCTGCCATCACCGCCGCCGCCACCGAAGCTTTGGCGCAAAAGGAGGAGGAGGAGGAGGAGGAAGGAAAGGCAGCCGACGCTGCTCCCGCTGCTGCTGCTGTTACTGTCGTCGCCGACTCTGACGACGACAAGAAGAAGGAGGAGCAAGTCCGGCGAGCTTCGGGAGTTGTTGGCGATGCCGCTGCGTCGGAAGGGGCAGCTGGACCCGCGGAGCAGCAGGTACGCTCTTGGGCCCCTCTCGCCTCTCTTGCCTTAATGAAGGCAAACGAGATCAAGGCTGACTGTCCCTCTCTCTCCTCTCCCTCTCTCTCTCTCATCTCCTTGCCTTCTTTCCTCGCCACTTTTTCGCCGCAACCTTGCTCTCCCGTTCTCTCGGCGTCGGAATACCGCCGCGCCCCTCAGCAGCAGCAGCAGCCGACGTCGACTGCTTCTAGTCCGCCTTGGACGGGCAGCAAGTCGCAAAAGTCGAAGAAGAAGCACCATCACCACCAGCAACAGGCCGCCGCGAAACTGTCTGACCAAGTTGAAGCGGGCAAGGACGACTCGGCGGCGACATCCTCCTCTTCTTCCCCGCCTTCCGCTGCTCCTGCAGCAAAGAAGTCGACAAAGGCGGTCGAGGAGATTGCGGAAGGACGGGATCGGGCCTGAGAGAGAGGGCCGGGCCGTTTCCCCCCCCCCCCCCCCCTTCCCAATTCTTCCATTCTGTTTTTCCGTGCGCATGTTTCCTGGCTTTTTCTCTCTTTGCATGGCGCAGCCGTCTCCCCGTTTCGGTAAATATAAAGCACAGCAGCATTTTGTGTCTCTCTCTCTCTTTCTCTCTTCTCTGTTTTCGCTCGTCTGGCTCGCCGTCGGCATTTGCGCTTCTCCACGAGACGAGCCTGAGAGCCTTTCGCACCGTGGTGCCGCTCTTGCGCTAGTTCGGTCGTCAACTTGGCGTCGACGAGACTGACTGTGAGGCAAGGGTGCAGTAGATTGATTGCGGAAGAGGAGGATGGTACAGACAACAGTTGAACTTGGAACAGAGCCGGCGGAGAGGTGAGAGGTGGTAACCTCTTGGTCGTTATGCGGTCGTGACCTGGAAATCGCTCGGCGCCATCCCGTAGTATCGCGAGAGCAAGAGCAGCGTCCAGGACAAAGAGCGGATCGAGAGGTGCCTTTACGGATCCTTCTTGGCGATGGGCAACTCGCCCCATTCGGCTTGGCCGGGCAACCGCGCGACGCGGACATTCTCGTACTCGTCTGATTCGCCGATGTCGCCCGTGGATCTCATGCGCTGCACAGTGGCGTATATGGGTCAGTTGCCGTGGTCCCGTTCCGAGCCGAGTCTCGCGAAGGAGAAACGCACCCAGTACTCCTCCCTGACGTCAATCTTTCTCCGGTCCTTCCTCATCCCCAACTCGTCCTCTTTGCTGACGGACTGGACTTTTTGATCGCGGTAGTCGTACCGGGTCTGGGTGAAGCCGGACAAGGCGAACGACGAGAGGACGATGAGCGAGAGGAAGGGCAGTCCGAACAGGGTGAACGGGTGCCGCCGCAAGGAGAGAACGAGCGAGGAGCTGCGGGCGTTGGATAAGTTCAGCTCCCGACTCCATCCGAGGCCTGCGATGGGCTACTCGAGAGCAAGAGCCGAGAGACGAGGAGGGGAGAAATCCAAGTGGCGACAGATCGCTCGCTCGGAGGCAGTCGGACGTGAGCTCACGGTTTCACTGGTCTCGAAGCAAAGGGCGGCATTCTCCTCGTCTGCAAGCCTTTAGTAAGTAGCCTAGACGCTGGTGCTGATGCTGATGAGCGAGGCCGAGGTTGACGCGGAAGCGATCTGAAAAAGGGGGAAGCTCCAACGGAGAAGCGGCGCGAGAGTCTCTAACCTATGTGCCGTCGCTGAGCTTTCATGCTCCCGGCATTCCGCTCGACAGACGAGTACACATTATGAGGAAGGCGTACCCTTTCCGGAAGAGGAGAACCGCAGGGGCCGAAACGACGCCGCCCGCTTTGAAACAGCTCCGAGACGCCACAACGGCTTCCCCTGGCGCTCATCCCGAAACGTGCAGACAGGTCGCAGACGCACGCTTCAACGCAGGTCGAACCCAGCGGACTCTCGGTGATCGATTCGCCGGCAAAAGACGCCGGAGCCACGACTCCGGAGGTGCGTACGAGCTCACGCAGGCTTGCGTCAACTTGCGCCACCGGCCTTTTCAACGCGTTGCGCGCCGCATGAGTGCGCTCTCTGCGGGCGACTTGCACTCGAATCACTGCATACGAATTCCTCAGGTGGATGCAGATTCAGCGTCGCTTTCTGCGCTTCGACGCCCTGAGGAGACTTACGAGTCCCGCCGCTTCTCTGCTTTCGCTTTCTCACCCAACTTTCTTTTGCCCCTCGCTCCATCAAAGATCAGTGTTGTGTCCAGCTTGACGGCATCTCGGTGCACTCAGAACCGTATTCCTCCTGGCGAGTTGCAGGTCTGTGGGTCAGCCTGACAGCCGGCAAAGTCCGTGCGCTCGATTGAAACAGCTCGCGCGGGCGGCGCCTCACTTTTTGCTCTGCTGCTAACACCTCTTGCTGAAGTTTCGCGGAAACTACCAGCCCATCGTGCCTCAAGTCCGCAAGTAAGCTGGAAGTAGCCCGGGGAAGCAGAAAAAGGAGAGAAAAGGGCAGCAAATGAGAGGGCAGATCCAGCGGCACGGTCCGGCAAGATCAATGATATGTTGCTACAATAAAGCAAAGACAAAGCCGGACTGGCCAGAGCAGAGGAAATAGCCATGAAAACCAACATGCGCTGGATGGGTGTCAGGGGTCGCTCGCGCGGGCGCTCGCATTTTGACCAGCATGCTGCCGGAAGTCAAGCACAGGCTGCTCCAAAGGCGTGCCTGCTCTTTCTGTGCGGTAGAAAGGCTGACATGCGCCGTCGTGGGTACAAGCGTTCGGGTCGACTTGATGGTGAAAGTGGTTGTGTCGGTGCGCCATGCCACGCGGTTGTTCGAGT
This sequence comes from Rhodotorula sp. JG-1b, assembly GCA_001541205.1. Classification (NCBI taxonomy): domain Eukaryota; kingdom Fungi; phylum Basidiomycota; class Microbotryomycetes; order Sporidiobolales; family Sporidiobolaceae; genus Rhodotorula; species Rhodotorula sp. JG-1b. The sequence goes on along the minus strand of KQ954517.1, from coordinate 57,068 downwards.
TGCTGATCACCGGGATGCGCGAGAGCGACAAGCGTCAAGCAGCGAGCTCGTGCCTCGACCCCAGTACACAAGAGCGTCAAGTTCTGAGCCTAGAGAGAGCAGAAAGGAGAGATTCTGGCCAAGTCGCCGTTGCGGTCGCTGCCGCGGACAAGCCGAAGCGCGCCAAGGGCGTGAGCGCGCTCAAGCAAGCTCGGGTGCGATGCCGGCTAATGGAGCCCTGAGCAGCTAGGAGTGTCCTAAGCTTTAGTGAACCTGTAGTTACAGCCGTCTCTAGGTGTCGATCGAGACTGACGAGCGAAGCGGCCGCGCCGCGCGGGCCGAGGCGAGTGGAGCTCGCCGAACAGCCTTTGCCGGGCGTGTCGCAGTCGGACCATCCCAGGTCGAGTCGTGAGCAGCCTCAGAGTGTCAAATCACTCTCAAGCGACATAATCGAGTGTGAAGCAGGAGTCGAGTGTCTGCGGGAGAAGCGGCGCGTGGATCGGTCATTCAACTCGCGGCTTTCTCTCTGCCGTAGACGCGCTCGACTCGCTTTGGACGCATACACGCTCGCTAAAAGGGTCTTTATAGAGTGTCGGCTGGTCCATACGCACCTAGGCTTGCTCACCACCTCGCTCGGTCCTCGTCGTCGCTCGCTCGCCGTCATCGTCCAGCGTGGGGACTTGTTTCGCGACGCCAACACCTCTACACGGCACCGCGAGGACAGGCAGGTGGACGGAGAATGAACGGAGTACAGGGCTTGGGCATCCCCGCCTTCGCTCAGGGCCCACGACCCGCAGGAGGAGGAGGAGGAGGAGGGACCGGCATCCGAAAAGTGAGTCTCTCCGCCGTACGTGAATCGGGCATAGGCAAGACATGACTGACTAACCTATCCCGCCACAGCAACGGTCTCAGCGATTCACGGTACCTTATAACCCTGGCGCGGTCGGTCACGCTCGTTCGCAATCCGGCTCGACTGGTTCGACTCCTTCGCCCGCACTGCCACCACCCGTCCCCCCTCTACCATATCTCGCACCTCCGCCTCCTGTACAAGTACAGTCCCTTACGTCTTACTCGATCGCACCCGGACCAGGACTGGGACCGGTCGACGTCGCTTCAGGTCTCGACTTTTTGGCGTCGCCGACGGGGATGAGCCCCTACCCCGGTCCGGCGTTCACGTCCGCTCAGCCTACGCCGTCGACCTCGAATCTCAATGGCGCGAGTGTCACCATGACCAACGGAGGCGGAGCGAGTCCGCAAGACATGATTGCCACCGGCGCTGGGTCGGACGAAATGTGCGTGCTGCTTTCCCAGGGGCTTGTTCAGCTCGCGAAGAACCGAGAGGCCCATCTATCCATTGCGATAAGAGCTGATGTACGTGTGGATTTGCGTGCACAGCATCGAAACGGCGATCGTTATCAAGAGTATCCCGTTCGCGTGCCCGAAGGAGCATCTCCTCGCCGTCATGGTGCGTTTCGCCCAGTCACAACCGTGCACTCTTTCCGAGTCATGTAGACTAATCAGAGTCCTCTCGTTCTCCGCGCTCTCGCACAGGCCTCGCTCTCGCTCCCCGCGCCATTCGCGTTCAACTACCATTTCGCGCCCGAAGATCCCACTTCGTTCCGCGGTCTCGCCTTTGCCAACTACCGTCACCCTTCCGAAGCCGCCATGGTCCGCGCCGCGATGGACGGATTGGAGATCATGGGGAGGAAACTGAGGGCCGAGTTTAAGAAGCAGTTGAGGCCGGGCGAGAAGGAGATGATTGAACGGACCAAGGCGATCAAGAGGATGAGGAGCGCGCAGATGCTAGCTGCTACAGGGAGTGGGAGTGGCGAAAGGGGCGGAGGGTCTGGAGGATCGCAAGGGTGGCAGCGGAGGGAGGCGACCGCTCCGGGAGGCTATTCGAACTCGCTACCGGACGGCTTCTCGCGCCACGGCAACGCGACCCCGTTCGGTGGTCAGCAGCACGACTATGCGCACATACCCCCCGTGCCACCGATTTCGCCGACTTTCGGCCAGCAGCAGCATCAGCAGTTCGGGTTTGGACCGGCCCCCGCTGGGTTCTCGTACGCTCCGCCCGTGTCGCACTCGCCACACGCTGCTACCGAATCCCTAAATGGCGCGGTGAGCTTCCAGCAGCAGCAGCAGCCGATGATCGATCCTTCTTCGTTGTCGTCGGTGGATCTCGTCAACGGCCACCACCAGCATCACCGCCCTCGTCAAGAGACCGATTCGTCCGGCGGCGTGACGGGACCAGAAGGCGGCCACGGCTCGTCGTCGGTTGTGAGCGTCTCGGATGTGGGGACGAGTGTGAGTCAGAGGGCGGCGAGGGTCAGCGCGGGTGAAGAGGAAGAAGAGGAGGAGGGAACGGATGGCAGTGAGATTGGAGATAGCGATGCGGGTCCTGGTGGTGAGTTCTGCGGTTTCTCTCGCTTTCTTCTCCTGATCATCGTGAACAGAATTCCCGAGCTTTGGGCCGAACCACTTGAAGAACACCGCTGACTCTCCCTCACCCGCAGACCACCTCGACATGAACGACCCCCCGACCCTCGAACTGTACTCGCGCGTCCTCCTCTTCTCCTCCGACCCCCTCCGCGACGAACTCTCCTTCTCTCGCTCGCTCTCGCCCGCGCAACGAAAGACGGTCCACCTGATCGCGCGCAAACTCGAACTCGAACATCGCAGTTTGGGAGAGGGCGAGAGGCGCTGCGTGGTTGTTTACAAGAAGGGGTGCGCGCCGCCGGTTGTTGCGAAGGAGAGTGAGGGTGGTGGAGCGAAGACGCAACCGGAGAATGGGCGAATTGGGAATGGTACGGGTAGAGACCGGTTCGCGCGCATGGATCCGCCTCGTCGTGTGAGTTTGGCCGTCTACCTCCTCTGTTCGGTCACTCAACTGACGCAAGAAACTCCCGTCCCGGCCGCCAGTCTTTGCGCGGGTCCGTCTCGAGCATCGTCCTGCGTCATGTCGCCTCGCGCGATGCGCTCCTCGCCTCGTCCCCGACCGATTACCTCCCCCCGACGACTCACGACTTTTCCTCGCCGTCTCGCGCCTTGGCTTCCATGAACCCGCCTCGGCATCAACACAGCGGCTCCTCCTCGGGCGGTTCGTCGTCGATGTTGCCTTCCCCGATCGGGACGGGCTCGAACGGGCCGTACACTCAACAGCACTTGAGAGGCAAGAAGTCGATGCCGGACATGCGCTATCATTCGCGCTCGCTTTCGTCCGTTTCGCCGTCGTCCGGATCGGGAGCGGGAGCGGGAGCGGCTGCGGCGTCGATGGCGATGCTGCCGTCGTTATCGGGATCGGGCTCGAGCGGCCTCGGCACTCACCAGCACCACCACCAGCAGCAGCACTACAGTCATCATCACGCGGGATCGGGCAATTCGAGTCCCTACGACGCGTACTCGACGCCGGCTTCAAGTCCTCTGGCCATCAACCCTCCTGGTTCGGGGTCGACGACAGGAACCGGTGCCGCCGGACGAGAGCTCACTTCGAGCGTCTCGCTCGGTGCGGATCTGTCGGGCTACCTCGGCGCCAAGTCGTCGTATCAGTACCAGCAACAACAGCAGCGGCAGCAGTTTGATCAGCCGCAGTCGAGGTTGGCGGTCGTGGCGGAGGCGGCTTTCAAGGCCGTGCCGATGTACGGCGACGACTCTCAATGTCGACAGCAGCAGCAGGAGCAGCAGCCGGCATACGAGCAACACTCGCACTTCCAAACTGCCGACTCGTCGACATCCGGCGCCGACATGATGTACGGGATCCGCAAGTCGTTCTCGACGATGCGACTCGGCGACGGTCCAGGCGGCGGCGGCGGCGGCGGCAATTCGGGATGGAATGGCCACCACTTCCCTTCCCATACGTCGAACGGACTCGCGGCCGAGCACGACTGGCCTCTCGATGAGACCAAGACGATGGGACCTCGTCAGATCCGACGGCATGTCGCCCTCCCGGCTGATTGGACGCAGGCGAGCCAGCAGCAGCAGACGGCGGATCGCCCATCGTTGCAGTCGCTGTTCTCGTCGGAACCGAACGCTCTCGCCCAACCCTCGTCGTCCTCGGGACACGGAAACGGGCACGGACTGCGCTCGACTGCGAGTGTCGGTGCGGGATTGCGGAGCGGCGGATTTGGAGGAGAATTGGAGTGGCGTCGGCGCGAATGAGGAGGAGGTGATGACTGAGGGCCGAATGCGGGGACCTTTCGGATCTCAACACTACGACGAATACCACGACCGCTCGGTTTTCCGCGCCCGCCAACAAGCTTGAATGACCGACACGAAACCCGCAGCTCGCAAAACCTTTCTCTTTTTTGTACCACCATAACGCTTCGCACGTATACTTGACGACCCTGACCACCTTTTCACACTCTTTCTCGATATCCATACACCGGTTCCTCCTGCGTACCATATACCCCTCGACGCGATCTGTTTCTCTTTCCAACCTTGACGAATTCGCCATCTCTTCCGAGTTCCCCTTGACGACCTTCCTTTGTAGACTTCTTACTCATTGTATAGACGCAGTTGCACTTTAAGTAGGCTCGCGGGCATAAATTGAGCTAGCGCTCACGGCGATCAAGGTTGAAGGTGGCGGGTCACGTGCAAACACGACGGCTAATCGTCGACCACGCGGGTCACCACTTCTTCGCTCACTTTGCCCCGCTCCTCGTGCGCCCCTCTCTCCTTCCTTTCGCTCTGTTGCAGCACCTTTCGCATTCGAATACTACAGTAAGCTACCCTCGAAGCTGCGACCTGCTCGAAGGCAATCCGGCCGCTTCGCTGCCTGCATCGGCTACATTTAGCTCTCGGCGGATCTCCTTATCGCGACCCGTCTTTGAAGATTTCCCTCTTTCGAGCGCGCTTTATGAATGCGTTCAGCTGACAAGGTATCATCCGCAGACTCATCATGCCTCACACTATGGATCCCGTCAACCTCGACGCGCTCGTCGCTCATCCTGTCATCCGTGCGTCGCTGTTTCTTCTCGATTCTCGCTCTCTCCTCAGAGAAGAACTGACCCATCGCTTTGCAGCTCAAGGCCACGGCAAACCGGGCTACACGTCCGGCCAAGACCTCCCCGCCGTCCGCAGCGACTCGAGAGGCGCCTCGCCGGCGACCTCGCGCCCTTCTTCCCGTCCCGGTTCGCGTTCGCACTCCCCGTTCCGCCACGACTCGTTCTTCCACCGCGGAAGCAACACTCCGGGCTCGCAGGAGCGCGAGCAGCGCGAAGCGACCATGAGGCAGGTCGGGACGGCCCAGGACGCGACGTACGAAGCCGACCTGGAGCGCGCGATGAGGCGCAGCAAGCGCGACGAGGAGGACAGGCGTCGTCGCGCCGGAGAGGCGCCGAGTCAGGAGAGGAGTGACAGTCACGCTCGTGGCCTTTCGCGCATCCGGGCTGCGATCAAAGAGCGTGAGTGCTTTCTTTCGTTCTTCGATCGCTCCAGCGCAGCGAGTCAAGATCACGCTGGCGCAGCGAACCGCATACGAAGATTGCTCAAGGCCAGCTTTGTGGCTTACACTAGCTTGCCCGCTCTTACGCAGTCGTCAACGACCCGTTCTGGCACCGCCCGACCAAGGCCGAAGCCGAGCACCAGGTGCGTCGGCTGCTCTTGTTTCTCTCCGCTCTCGCTGCACAAGTGGCTCAAAACTGATTCGGGATTCTCACCTCGCGACAGGACGAGTACATGAAGCGCGTCATCATTGACGAAGTCAACCACGCCCGCGCCTCGACCGACGCCGGCGCGCATGACCGCGAGCGTGCCGCCGCTTGTTCCCGTTCCCGGATCCGTTCGCCGCTCGCGAGCCGCAACGCCAGTCGGGATCGCAAGGACCACTCGCACGCGCATGCGCACGCGAATGAAAACGGCACGACTGAGCTTGCTCCGCCGGTGCCGGACTTGCCGTCCGTGCCCAAATCAGAGATTCCTTCGTCCGAGTCGGCAAAGGCGGCGACTGAGGTTGACAACGGCGTCACGCGCAAGGACTTGAACCACAATGCTCAAGTCGGTGAGCTTACGCTGGGTTGATGCACCGAGGGGATTGTAGGTATGGATCGAGTATGAGAAAAGCGGATTTGTGCTGCGTCAGCACGGTTGCAGCTCGGCGCACCCAATTTCGGCACTGACGTTAATATAGGAGCCGTGCGTGGACGTGGAGCTTGGCTCTTGGCGGCACCGGCTCACCGAAAGCACGAACCTATGATTGTCTCTTGCCGCCGCTGGTCCGCGGACATCCCGATCGGAAGCAAAGTCAATGCCAGAGAACCTTTCTCTTTTTGTCTCCTCTCTCCCTGCCAAGGTTCACTGCACAATTGCGACACTCGTACAGTAGCTGCTGTCCCCATGGCAAGCTCAGAGGCAAACAATCAAGCACCCGCAAAACGCTACAGCAGGCCTCGCTTGCGCACTCTACCTATCAATTCATGCACAGAACCTCTCGGCTCGCACTACCACATTTGGTGGGCAGTGCTCATCAAGAAAGCATACCGACTCTGCACAGGGGGGCAAGAAGCCCTTGTCAGCTCGTCCAAGACCACCAAGCTCGTTCGTATCAAGCCTTCTCTTGATGCATGGGAGACTGCCCTCACACACTGGTTATACGAGGACTGGAGCAAAACACTCAGCAATGGGCAGCTTGAGGCCATATACTCTGTGCTCTATGACGTCGCCTTCCATGCCTTCAGGCTCAACGCGTGTCCGATAGAGGGTCAAACCTGCGAGGCGGCAGTACGGGCGACGGTGCGTACTGTTGCTTCCTTGATACAATTCAGACCTGTGCTCAACAAATCAAAACTGTAACCTTTTTACCTCAATGCAGCTGTCTGTAACACCACAAGTTGTATATGATCGTGCCAACGAAATACTTTGGTTCAGCAAGCCAAAGGTAACACTGGTGTCACCTTGCTTCTTTGTTGCAACTTGCAGCAACTGGAACTCCTGCACATGTTCAAAAGTCTGGCCCACAAGTGACACATATCCTACGGTTTCACAGGAAGACAAGCTACCTCCATTCTCCATCCAGCACCCTTATGTTTCCGTGGAACTCCCGACACCTTTCCCCGAGACGCAACTGTCACGGCATGGGGTGACGTCTCTTCTGCCAGACTTGCTCAGTACACTTACTGCCACTTGGTTGTGGGGTCCACACTGGCGAGCTTCAAAGGAGTCACTCCTGACTAGCGAGACTCAAAGGAACAAGGTCAAGGACTGGTCTAATGACCTCGAGAGCTATTTTAACAACAATTACTTGACAGGACTTGAAGAAGCCTCAGGGGACTATGGCCGCATTGTGTTCCTACATTTCTTTGAGTTTACCCTATTTCATCTGGTCAAAAAGACCATTGTGAATGAAGGGTCCGGTGAGGTCAAAGGGATTCAAGTGGCTGTTGACAAAATCACTCATGCAAATCCCTTTCCATGCTTGCATGGCCAAAGTTAATAACTCTGTCGTATGTCAGCTGACTTTTCACTTTGCCCTATAGGAGTGCACCTCAAAATGGATAGAAGACCTGATTGTAAGCTTTTTGTCATCGAGAGGAATATAAGTTTCTGGTTGATACTGAACTCTGCACAAAACAGAAGGAAGGAATCAAAGAGTACAGACGCCGGAAGATCTTCCCTGGCTCCAACAGGCGCCATCCCTCGCCAGGCGGCCAAGCTGCCCCCACAGCTTCAGAGCATCGGAACTTGCGTCCCCAGCAGTCCCTTGGCATTTTCAATCCGCAGATCGCGCGGCGGATTGCCGAGAACATCTATGGGATGAATTGGCGCAAGTGGGAAGAAGCACGCCGCAACCATTGAGGGACGGTTTTGAATCTCGCGTGTGGCGCATTCTGTCACCTTTCCCTTTCTCCCTTTTTCAGTGTTAGGAGGGGACGCGGAGCATTCATATGACAGCCGTGGACAGACACTTTGTGCAGAATAAGACTTGTTTGCCGCTTGCTCTAAGACAGAAGAAGGAGATGCAGCGCAGCGCACGGAAAGGAGAAAATTGCGCGCTTCTTTGGACAGGCCATGGCAATGTCTGGAACGAGGGAGTCCGGATGACTTACTTGGACAAATTGGGAATATACACACTGTGGGAGTTGGACTCAAAGGGGAGAAACGTGGGAAGAGATTGGGCACACTATCTACAGGAGGCGGAAAAAACAAAATGGGCGGGGTTTTTCGGCAAGGGATGAGAGCTACACAAGTTGCGACGCCAGTCGGGACCGCAAGGACCACTCGCACTTGCACTCGCATGCGAATGCGAATGGGAGCAGCACAGGTGAGCTTGCTCCGCCCGTGCCGGACTTGCTGTCAGTGCCCAACTCGGAGATCCCTTTGTCCGAGTCGGCCAAGGCGGCAACTCAGGTGGAGAACGGCGTCACGCGCAATGACTTGAATCATAATGCTCAAGTTGGCGAGCCCACGCTCGGTTGAAACAACAGGAGCTGCTCATAACGGCATGAACTGAGTACGAGAATCTGGATTTGGTTTTTTTTCCTGAGCACGGTTTTGCAGTTCGCTAGACCCGATTTCGGCACTGGAATTACCTAGCTGTAAGCGCCCCCCCTGAGCGTGATGAATTAAGAGCTTGCCTCTTGGCGACACCGCCTCGAGAGCACGAAACTACGTTTGTTTCTTGGCCACCGCTGGTCCGCGGACATCCCGATCAAAGGCGAGGGTGAGGACCGCCGTTCCTCTCTCCTTCGCTTTCCTCACTCCCTGAAACCTTCAACGCATATCTTGTGTAACTGCTGGTCCAGTGATGCCGAAGGAATTCCAAAACGAGCGCGCGCGCAAACCTAGTAAGCGGCCGCATCTGCGCGCGCCGCCCAATTTCACCTTCGCACCCCGTATTGGCCCACATTACTGTCGCTGGTATCTCGTATTCATCAGGAAATCATACCGGCTCTGCACAGGCCTGTCAGACAGCATCCAAGCTCATAGACATGACTGCAGCCTTTCTTCTTTGAAACCGTATCTTGATGAATGGGAGACAGAACTCCGAACCTGGTTAGAAGACCCATGGCTCACAAACCCCACCGTAGAACAGCTGGAGGCCATGTACTCAGCGCTGTTCAACCTGGCAGAGAAGGTCTTCAAGCTCAATGCTTTTCCCGACGGGGAGAAAACCTGCGAAGCGGCGGTGCAAAAGACAGTACGTTTCATGAATCACATGCCTTGGTATGAACCATGATTTGTGCCTGTGGTTGACTCTCCCTTCCACTGTCAGCTGGCAATGACGCCGGAAGCAATCCATCGCTGCGCCAATGAGGAGCTCAAATTGCTCAAGTCGGTAAATGAGCTTTGGCCAGCTGGCACCTTGGGACAACTCTACGCGACTAACGTTAAATCACCCCTTGTACACAGGACAAGCTGCTGCCCGAGTTCAATTCCAAGGGAAGAAAGCAGCCAAGAACGCTCCCAGAGACGTTTCCCTCGACTCCCTTACATGAGCATTTGACAGCTAAACACGTCCAAAAATTAGTCAGGACCGTTGCCACTACCTGGCTGTGCTCAGATCAAACCTTGAGCAGAAGACGCTCGCCAAAGAACTTATTCCATGGAGGTCAGCCATGGAGACACATTTTGACTCTCCCTACCTCAAGAAACTGCACAAAGAGTATGGCAACTTTGGACGCAGTGCGATCCTTCACATCTTTGAGTTTTCGCTCTATGAGGTGGTGAAGGAGGCTATTGTGGCGTACCGGGACAAGGGGATCAAACAAGCTGTAAAAGAGCTTGATCGCGTAAGTCTTCTGTCTGTTACGATATGTGTCTGTAGAGCTGCTGGTGTGCTAACTCGTAACTGCAGTTCTGGACCCCTACGAAGATTGAGAAGTTGATCGTGAGCTTTCAAGTGTCCACCCTGCTGCAAAAGAAGGCTGGCTGTCCACAAGCTGAGATTGTATTTGCGCGCAAAACAGGAGGAGGGTGCGCAGGATGCCAAAGCTGTCGGACGGATAGCTGCCGGCTGTCCGAGCCACCAATTCGGTCCCTCGGGCACCGCGACAGTGTGCAGTCACGCCTCGTCCACGGGGCCACACTCGCATTCTCCCCCGCCGCCCATGTCCTCGCTCGGATTGTTCAACCCCAAGATCGCACCCCGGATTGCTGCACGAGTCTACGGAATCCACTCCCGCGACTGGGAAAGAGCGCGGGAGAGCGCGCTGCACCGCGGCGGTTTCTGATCTGCGTGGGGGTTGGCGCCACTGGCACAAAGAGTAACCCTTTTTCCTTTGCCTAAGATCCGCTTTCTTTCGGAGCACAAAGTAACGCGTACATACCTTTTGTTTCCTTTTTCTTTTCTGTGTTGACTTGTCCGCGTACGAGAGCCCGAACAGAATGCGAAAGCTGCCTATCCGTCCGTCGAAATCGCGCTCTTCGACTTTGCCGAAAGCTCTCCCAGCTGAAGAACACTCGGCCTCTTATGAAAGGCATTTCGAAAGAAAAGCTCGGGTATCTGAATAACAGGGGAAACAGACTCGTGGGGAAGAAAGGAAGGAAGAAAAGCTATTTACAGCAGGAGAGAGAGAGAGAGAGAGAGAGAGAGAGAGGAGGGAACTTTTCTGCAAGCGAGCTCGATTGATCCTCTGCGAGTTTGCTTTTGTTTGGCCGACGCGGCCGACGCATTGATCGAGAGATATGCAAACGAGGGTGAGGCCCACAAGCCGGATCGGACGACGACGACGCGCGCGCGCGCGCTCAGAGATCAATCTCGCCCCTCAGGACGGCCTTCCTCCTCGGCGACGCGCGCTTCCCGCCCGTCGCCAGAGCCGACGACGTCCCACTCGACGTGACCGCCGTCGCCGCGTCGACCTGTTCAATCGCCTCCGTCTCAACAATCGCTTCGACCACCGCCGTCGCAATCACATCCGCGACTTCCTCGCCCTCGACGCCGACTTGTTGATCATAGACGACGACTTTGACGTTCTTGACGGACCGGGTGCGACGGAGGGATTCGAGCGTCCAACTGATCAAGTAGATGGACAGGGCTTGGCGGATGGCGAGGCCGACGCCGGTGAGGAGGGCGGAGGGCGTGGTGAGAGGGAGGACGTCCCACAAAGTGAGGCACGAAGGGACGGCGACGAGTCCGAGAGTGACGAGGGCGAGTTGCCAAGGCGAGAGCAAGGCGGACGGGATCGAGAGCGCAAAGGGTACGAGGGGCAAGCATGACCCAAGGGCGTGCGAGAGGTGCGCCGATATGGACAAGTGCTGCGAGGCGTCGTAGGTCCTCAAAGCAGGGATCGTCCACGTCGGATGCTCCAACACCTCCTTGGTCGTCAACTGATCCCTCATCAAATAACTCGGCACGGTGGCTTCAAACACGTTCCGCTCGATGAAGGCGCGACCACCCTCGCGTTCGAGGATGAACGACCCGAGGGCCGAGACGCAGACGGCGAGACCGAGGGAGAAGAGGACGTTGAGGTATTGGGCGGGGTCGGCTTGCAGGCGCGAGAAGGTCGAAAGGATCGGGCGAGGCGCGGGAGGGTGAGGGAGCAGGTGAGGGAGGAGGGCGAACGCGCCGGCAAAGGTGAGGACGTCGATCAGGAGCAGGACCGAGACGGTTTGGGTGCTGTGGGCGGGTGCAGTACGGGAGCGTTAGCTACTTGGCATCTGTAGATAGAGGGAAGAGGATCGTGACTCGAGAGCTGCGGTGCTCACCTGAGGAGGAAGTACGAGTGCTCGAAAGCTGTGATGTCGGGGAGCGAGTCAGCAACCCCCTTCTTCTTGACGAGTTCCCGCAGACCTTCACAGCTTGGTGAAGAGGGCGGAGCTCCATCTGTAGTGGTGCTGCCCGACCTCACTTGAAAGGGCTGCGCTGAGGTGCGGGAAAACTCACTGTAAAGCGGGATGCGCGAGACGAGCGCGAGCAGGGTCCCGAACGCGGCTGTGCAGACACACCATGCAGGTCAGCTTGCGAGTCCCAGACTGACACCACGAGAGAGTAGCCGGGGCGCTCACCTCCATCGTGCTTGACTGCGCCGCGCACGCGTTTCCAGACGAGCGCTCCCGCCGCCAATTCGAGTGCCCTCATCCCCACGATCCAGAACCACCTGACCCCTTCCCTCTCGACGGGAGCGAGGTTCTCGAGCAAGTATTTGCCGAATCCGAGTTCGGTCGAGAAGAGGCACGAGCGGATGACGGTCGACACGGCGAGGGCGACGAGGTGGAACGAGACGAAGCGGCGGCGGGAGCCCAAGGGGCCGCAGAGAGTCTCGGTCCAGGTCGTCGTCGTCGGTGCGCCCATGTCGAGCTGCGCGGGCGCTTCGAGCTCTTGCGTGGGAGTTGCGAGGCCGGAGGAGGAACCTGCGCCGAGGAAGGGAGCGACGTCGCCGACCGCTTGAGCGAGCAGGGCAGCCGAAGCAGGCGCTTTCGTGGTCATCTTTTCGTGTGCACTAGACTCGGTACTGGCCGTGCGAGAGAGTGAGCGAGGGAGAGACGAGTGAAGGCGAGCTGTTGATGACGTCGTCGCGGCTCTTCACGCGCAACTGCGCTTCAGCGCGTGCACAGCCACGCTCGCTCCTGAGTGACGTGGCGAACCACAGCGCAGCAGTGATCGACAGCCTCCGACGCACTCTTTCGTCCTGGAACGCCAACAAGGACCTTCTTGCAGCTACACAGCTGCACTCGCACAAGGATGGCGACTGCTTCCCACGCCAGCCACACGAGCGCGCACACCACCGTCATCACCCGCCATGCTTTCCAAGGTCAGTCACTCCGCATCACCCCGTTCTACCTGTAACTGACCGCCCGTACCTGCACAGGCGCCCAAGCCATGTCCCTCTTCTCGCTCGCAGTTCTCCCCTTGTCCCTCGTCCGCCATCCACTCCGACCCCTCTCTACCCACCTGCGCCGCACGGCCCTCCGAACCCTCGCGTTCGGTCCCGCACTTGGGATCGGCTACGCCTTTTTCAGGATCAACTCGATCCAGAGCGAGCAAGGGATCGAACAGAGCGCGCTGGCGATGAGGGCTGATCGAGGGGAGAGGAGGAGAGAGGATTACGCGACCATTGGTGCCGTCATCGGAGCGGTCAGTTTCTCTCTCTCTCTTTCCCGCTCTCTTTTAAAGCCCGTCTTGACTGAACTCATCCCCTTGAACCTCCCCCTCCTCGCAGCTCGCAACAACGACGATCCTGCTTCGCCGCGCACCTTTGCTCTGGACTATCTCGGGCGGCGCCTCGCTCGGTCTCGCAGGCGGCACGCTCTACTCGTTCTTCGAGGGGGCGGGCGAGAACCCGGCGGGCATCAAGGGAGAGGCCAAGAACGTCGAGAAGAGTGTCAAGGGGGGTTAGTTGTCGAGGCCGCGAGAAGGAGAAGAGAGCTGGAGGTGGTGCCTGTTTCGCACCGGGAGGAAGAAGCGTAGATGCGGGGGAGAGAGAAGGCTTGCCAATATCTATATATCTATTGCACAAACTTCAACATGCATTGCCGCGACAAATAGGTCGAGGGAGAGAGAGGGATTCCGCTTGTTGCCCACTTGGTTCCGGAGTGCAAGGTGCCTTTCGCTTCCAGAATTTGACTTTCCCTTGCACCCAAGTTGGCAGGAAAATGTTGGAACGAAGGCAAAGTTGGTACTTGCAGGAAAGAGCATGGTCAAGAAAAAAGCAGAGAAAGAAAGAAAGAAGGAGAAGAACTGGGATGGGGAAAAAGAAAAGGGAGTGGCGAGGCGGAGGCAAGAGCGCAGGGAATGGTGGCGGCTCCGATGAGCTCACTTTATGGTCCCCAGCTCAATGGGGCACGATCCTGCTGCTGGGGTGTCCATTTTGGCAGTAGGACCGGGGGACGGGAAGTTGAACCTTTGTGCTGGCCACCCGTAGTACCATCCAGTGAAGACTGTTGTTCCGCCGTCAACTCGTGTCTTGGAAGAGGGTGAAATACACTGGACCCAGTTGGCCCAGGTGCATTGGTAAGGGGAGGCTGCAGATTCGGAGGCAGTGGCACTTGTTGCTGTTGCTCATGATGATGATGCTGGGTGACTGCTTGGTGATGATCAGCTGGGGGGAAGTGGTAGTTGGCTTCCTGCTGTGCCCTTATGTCGGCTTTTCTGCGCACTTCCTGAGGAAGCGAATCCTCCGAGTGTCAGGATCTTTACTTGAGCTGGATTGATATGGCCAAAACTTAACGGCAAGAGCCTGTTCCTCCTTCCAAACTTTGTAGAGATTGATGGCGGCATTAATCCTCTGAGCTGTCTCAGGGTCATTCTGCAAGTTTCCGAGCGGTCAGCTTTAGCAGACGGTAAAACCGCAAAGGAAAATACACACCATCTTCTCCAGTACCTTGCGTGCTGCATCACCAGGCTGTGCTGCAAAAACAAGCCGAGTAAGCTCGTGGGCCAGCGTGCCAAGGTCATCGAGGTAGAGATGGCCGCTTTGCTCGAACTTTGATGTGCCAAACCCGTCCGCTTCAAAGCGTTCGAGGATCTTTGCTGCAAACTCTCGCCACGCCGGGCCGGCGCCAGCTTCAGTGCAGGCTATGCGTGCCTGGTCAAGTGCTGTCCAAACCCTGGTGTTTTTGCGGAATAACCAGAGCAGCCGGTCTGACGGGGTCGGTGGTCCTCCGTCGGGGCCTGATGGCGCAGAAGCTCTTCTAGGCATAGCGCTCAGAAAATCGAGACTTTTACCAGAAGCACGAGCAGAAAGCAGCGAGGCAAAAGCGGAAGAAAGGCTGTCTGCGACGACGCCAGCGACGACGCTTGCTGGAGACTCCGCGGACATCCCGCGGACCTGCACTCAGTCCGCCTTGCCTCGAACAAGCGAAAACCGCGGCACACATAGCGTCCACTCTGCTCAATGCAGCATGCAGTGAAAGCTGTGAGGGTACCTACAGTTGTGTTGGTGGGGATCCTGTGCAGAAAAACGCAGAAGAAAAAAACCCCGGCGCGCTCGTGATTTTCCGATCCCTCGCCTCATGACGCTTCTAGAGCTGAGCCACCACAGCGGGCCACCTTGAACCGTTAAACTTATTCTTGTAGAAAGCTCTGGTGAGCATTTCGCATTACCAGGAAGGAAGGGAAAGGATAGATTGCGGCTATGACCCAGAGGCGACTTCCCTACCAAAGCGGACAGAAGGCAAAGCATAACTGGCAGGAGATGAACACAATATCTGTATCATGAAGCAAGGACCTACATTCATGTATCTGAGAGACTTTGCTTGAGAAGTCTAAGCTTTTACACCTTTCAGTGTTTCTCAGGAACAAGTTGCTTTTGCCTTGCAATGACGGCTGCTCAACACAAAAGTAACGGAAATTTATTGGAAAGAGCTCACTTACAGAAGCAGGCAATTACAAGAATACAGTACAAAGAAACAACTTGGGGTAAAGTAAAAATTGAAAAGCGCAGGAGGATTTAGTCGCGACGACTTTGTGGGACAAATTGATTGTCTGCCACGTTCTGTTTAGGGCGTACACGAGCATAAATATGTATATGTGGATCAGATGTCCAGTTGTGTGTGTACTGCATGCTCGGGGCAAAGCGTGATCCAGGGGAGGAGGAAAAGTTAATCGGAGATCCGCCTCCGAAGAGTTCTCCAATTGAGGGCAGTGGTCCCCTCTGCTGCCTAAGTGGCTGCTGGACAGGAGGGTGATGATGGTGATGACCCTCATCGCCCCTTGGCACGTCCATCACCCTGTCCCAATGCTGCTGGCGATCCTGTGCCTCCAGCAGCTGCCTCCCGCTCCCGCTCCGATGATTGTGCAGAGGAGTTGTCAGAAAGTCCTGCGGTTCCTGTGTTTGAAAATGAGCTTGTTGCTGCTGAGGGGCTTGCTGGTGAATGTTTTGCAGCTCTCCATAGGAGGCCGGGGGTGGTGGTGAAGAAGCGCAACGGAAACTTTCAGGGCAATGGCGGAGTTGCTGCTGTAGTATGCGGCGCGCAAGCTCCTCTTCTTCGAATTCTGACTTCCCTGCAGGCTTCTGTTGAAGCAGTTGGTTGGTCAGGGTCACATCATGAACTGGAATAAAAGTTCTCATTGTGTTCTGAACCTTACCAGTGCAGCCTGCCTGCGGTCATTCTCCCAGCGCTGATAGGCTTTGACGGCGTCATCAATCCTGCGAGCTGTCTCTGGCTTGTGCTGCCACAAGATTTGGCATCAGTTACGGTGGGTTGCCCAGATAGCAGAAGCACGAGGACGCACCGCTTTGTGCAGCACTCTTTCTGCTGCTGTGCCAAGCTGTTGAACATCCAAGGCAAGTTTGCTGACCTCTTCAGCCAGGTCACCCACATCTTTCAGTTCCCCTGCACCGGCCCTTTCCACCCTGGTGATGCGGTTTCTGCGAAAGCTTTGAAGGAGCTCTGCCTCGATTTGCTGCCACGGCTCATCCGCATGGCTCCTACTGCAGGCCGCCCGTGCCCGGGCAAGATTATTAGAAACCCGGCTCCTCAGTGGCAAGATATCGTCCAAGCGTCTGAGCACATCTTGTGGGGTTTCCTCAGCCTCAGGTGGCACTGAAGCGTGGCTGCCCAGTGACTGGTGATTGGCCATAGCCATGAGGGATTGCTGGCCAAGTCAAGGTGGAAACAGAGAAGAAAGACAGACATCGAGACGATGGCGACCAACTGCGCGTGCGGACACCCCGCGGATTGCGCTCAGTCCCCGCGTTCGAAACTACGTGGCTGCCACTTCCGTCGATTCCGACCGCCAAAAGGATGCACTCTATGAGGCAGTATGAAGAATACCCAGACAATGAGTAAAGCTGTCGGCCCATTGCAGACAAGCACACCTAAAAGGGGCTCTTTTGATTTCTCAAGAAAGAATAGCTTTGCTTTTTCGCTTACTGGTTATGCACAAGCAAAATCACAGGAAAGTAATCCTAGCGACCAGAAATGTACCCAATATTTACATAAGAGCAGTGACAGTGGTACAGGATGAGGACTGATCAAGGAAAACAAAGTGTGCCCCAGGGAAGAAACTAGAGATGATGGTCGCGGCTCAAAGGGAAATGAGGATTTGACTCTGACAGACTGTGGCCATGTAAAGTATGAGCAGACAGTAGGTTTGAAGGATCTTGCTGTCCCCATATGGACCGGAAACTCGGGAGGGTGAGCTGCGACTGCAGCTGCGGCTGCGGCTGCTGCTGCCCCCCCTGCCGATGGTTGCCATACTGACTTATGTCAAAGTCCTTGGGTCCCGAGTGTGGGCCAAAGCCTTGTATCAACATGGATCTGGATGACAACGGCGGTAAAGGACAGAAAGGCTCTGGCTGTAGAGCAGTCACATGCAAGGGTGGCAAGGGAGCACGCATGTGCTGGGCATAGGAGGGGCCCGGCTGCGGGTTCGGGTGCTGACCCTGTTGGTGGTTGTGTGGTCCTGCATTCAAAAGATACCCCTGCCCCCCTGAGCTGTCAAAGCTCTGGTGCTGCAACCAACGCTCCTCGCGCATCCGCTCTTTCCGCCACCTGCTAAAAAGGAGTGCTGCCTTCCGCTGATTGCTCCGGTTCTGCCTCATCTGGCCCACAGGCTCAGCTTGATTAGAAGGTCGTTGTTGCGCGGTAACAGCAGGTGAGCCAGGTGGTAAGCCGGGCTGGTATGACACCTGTGCCACCGGAGGCGGCGGATAATGCTGAGTCGGAACATCCCCAAATTGCTGCTGAGTATACACACCTGCATATCTATGGCGGTTCATGTAGGCGTGGCGCTGTTTATGCAGCTTGGTAAGCGTTGTTGGACGGAATGCATGCCCTGATGAAACAAGGTTGAGGTTTGAACCTGACGTAACACGATGCGCTTGTCCCCTTTGCCACTCTGAGTAGGCCCTCACTGCATTGTTGATTCTTTGAGCAGTGCCCGGATCGTCCTGCAAAGTCTGCCGGTCAATTTTGGCATGTGACAAGGCGAGAAGCGAGTGGAGAAGACAGACTATCTTGGTCCGTACTGCGCTTGCCACAGGGAGTGGCGCGTGCTTGATAAGCCAGTCGATCTCTTGAGCGATCTGGATCAGGCCGTCCAATTTGTCTTGGCCGACGCGCTCAACCTGCCCGATATGATTGGCGTAAAAGCATCGAAGGAGCGTTTCTGAAAACTGCTGCCACTGCGCCTCGGCACCCGCTTCACTGCAGATGTTGCCAACGCGGTCAAATGTCCTCCATAGCAAGCTCTGTCCGTGGAAAATCCACAGCAGCCGCTCCGACGGCTTGGAAGATGCTGGAATTGGACCTGAAGGCAAAGGGCCTTTCCGAGGCATAGCGTCGAGAATGGGCGCTGTCGCGAGCGCTAAGTCACAAGGCAAGAGTGAAAGATCAAAAGGAAGAAGATCATCCGCACGGCGATTCACCGCCCCTTTTCCCAACCGCTCGGACAACCCGCGGACCTGCGCTCAGTCCGCGCGGCCAAGAGACGCTTTTCGCAACGGCGGGACCGAAGAAGAAAATGTTGCCGCTCACTGCCACTGCTAGGGCAGGGAAGAAGCGATGGACGCGGATAGCACAGCAAGCCAAAGCCATCAGCAGTGGTCGGTGCCATAGTCGGGCAAAAATGAGGATCCTCCCCGAAGGAGAAATCATCAAGCTCCGGTTTCGGGGGTCGCAAAGCGCGTTCGCGTGATCGGTCGTAGCAAGTTTCAGGCAGGGAATAGCCGCAGACCAGCGCGTCGAAGAGAGCTGGCGGAGGGAGCAAGGAGCGGCGATGAGCAATGAGCGATGAAAGGACCTCGGTCCGTCGCAACACCTTACTCGATGGCTATGAAGCGAGCACGATTAGACTCGGTGTAGCGACCGGATTCGCGATCTGCACCCGCTATCCGCCCACAGTGCGAGAGTCTGGAAGGGAGCAGCGCACTCTCGTTTCGACTCGTTCCGCGGCGACTCGTTGGCCTCATCAAACATCACGACGCCGGCAAATACGGAGCTAGAGCGCGGCGCAGGCAGAGGGCAGAGGCGCCATTTGCGGATCGGATTCGCGACCGGCTCGGGAAAGCGGCAGTGAGTCCATGTCCCTCTCCTCCCTTTCGCGAGACCTTGTCAACGATAACTGACACCCGCCCTCTTGCGCAGTGAGGAATGGCCTACACGCGCAGAAAGACTCTTTCTCCAAGACGACGACGACGCGGCCGCCGTACCGCAAAGTCCTCTTCCTCCGGCAACCGTACCCGGACAACCACGTCGACGCATCCCTCCTCCGAGACCTCAAGCGAAACGGTGCGTCTCCTTGCAGCCTCTTTGCGACAAGGATGACTCACGGAAAGACACTGTGCCCAGTCAACGTCCACCCGGCCGACCTGCCCGCTTTGTTGCGCCAAACCCTCCCGATCACGCAGCACGTCGCCTCGATCTTTATCTTTGTCGTCGTCTATGTCCGCCTCTCGCGCGAGTCCCTCTCCGCCTCGGCACTCTTGACCCTCTGCGCCGTTCTGAGTGGTACGCTCCGAGCGTGGGCGTGGGCGATCGGGGAACCGACGGCTTGGGCGGGAGTCACCGCCAGTTTGATGATGGCCGCTCGCGCTCCTTTGCCCTCCACAACTCAGAACGGCAACGGACCCTGCTGCAACGGCGACGAGACTACACCTAAGTCCCGCCCTGCCGACACGACCGCCTCCGCCTCCGCCTCGCCGGTCGGGACCCTCATCCCGCTCGTCGCGCTGTACCTCCTCTCGCCGGCGCTCAAGACACTCACGCGCGCGACCACCTCCGACTCGATCTGGGCCTTGAGCGGCACCCTGTTCGCCATCAACGTCTTTCTCGGAGATTACCGCGCCATCCCGACTTTGTCTTCGTTCCGACGAGACCCCCTCCCGCGGTTGTTTTTGCGTGCGTCGAAAGAGCCGACTTCATCAGCAGCACCGGGGGAACCGCCGCCCCGCCGAGTACCTTATTTCGCACGCCGCGCACCCCTTCCTTCCACCCTCTCTCTGACCGCCGCCCTCTCCGGCTCGACCGTCCTCGCCTCCCGCCTCCCTTCCAACGCCCAAGTGTTTTCCCTTCTCCTCTTCTCGACCCTCTGGTTCGGCCCCTTCCCGCTCCTCCGTTCCTCGCTCACCCTCCGCCCGACTCTCATCCTCACTTATCTCCTCTCGACGATTGCGCTGGTCGGGTTGTTCAGGACCGTGGGGACCGGAGGGACCGTCCTTGCGAGTGCGATCCTGCTCGGGACGAGTGTGGTCGCCCCCCTCGTGAGAGGGTGGTTGCATGTGAGGTACAAGGATCGCTTGAGCGGTCCGTGGGATGTCGTACCACCCAAAGTGAACAACAACGGGCACGACGAGCATTTTGACCTCCCGTAGACGTCGGCGAACGGGGGCAGAATAGACACGGCAATGCACGGGAGGGTCAGTTAGACAGGCATTCAGAGCTTGGCCACCTTGTTGTAACCAGTATGCATGCATTTGTGCTGTTTCTTCCCCTTTGCGCCTGCCGCCAACGAGGTCGGTGTCACTCGCTTGCTAGTTTCCCATCGTTCAATCACTTGCTTGTTTCCGATCGCTCAAAAGCCTGCTTTTTTCCATTTTGCCTCCTCACTCAGTAACCATCAACCACGCCTCGGATTGTGGATGCAATGTGTGGCTGCACATGGCGAGTTTCTCTGTAAAAGGATTGCTGGCCTTGGGAAACACTGGAGTGACCGAACCTACAGAAACGAGTGTATTACATCTGACTAAACAGGAGGAAGAGAACAGAGACTTGGGAAAGTTTAGACACTTTGAAGGCGGGTGGCAGCGTAGATCCGCTGCTGGCGAGGTGACATGACAAGGCGAGCTGCGTGACCAATAGAGCGACCATTTTGTGTTGCGACGGAGAAGAACCGGTGCCAACCGGCCTGCCAGATCAGAAAGACTCTCAAGAAGAAAAGAACTGTCCAGTCTCCCTGCTCTCTGAACAAACACAAAGCTTGGATTCCAACGAAAGAAGAAACAAAGCAGCTACTAAACGCAGAAATGAAGGGTCCTCAGAGCCGAAGAAGAGGAGGGAGGTTGTCTTCTTCCGGTCTACACCCTGGGGTTCCAGCCCTGCCGGCCATAGATGGTGCGCTTGCGGTGTGAGAGCTGGGCAGTTCCAAGCAAGGGATTGTCCTGAGAGGGTGAGATGGATGCCGCCAGAGCTGTGAGTGCTGGCCAAGCTTCTTCACGGCGGTGTTGTGCATCGTGCTCTTCAGGCTGCAAGTCCAGATGCTACATCATCAGTAGCTGGAAATGTCTGGCAGAACACACATCTCCCAGTACTTACCGAGGGTTGTCCGTTTGGCAACAGCGGGACCTGACAGAAACAATGTGAAGCAGGTATCAAAAACATGCTTGTCCCAGCTCACAGCATTCAAGCACTCACCAGCCAGCGTAGGCTGCTTTCCGGCCTCATCATGTCCAGCTGTTACAAGTTCAGAATCAAATCAGCTTGTAAAAACAGGGGCACCCACTATCAGGAGAAACAACACAAGCAAAATAGTTTAAGGCATCCGGTGCTGCCTTGTCCTGAAGTTGGTTCAAGATCTCCCTTATTTTTGGACATACTGTAAGTTTGCGCCAGTATTCCCACCGCTGACAGTATTTGTTGATGTGGGCTCGAACAAAGTTGAACCACGCCACGACAGCTGGAGACCCTTCAATGTGCAATTGAGCACAGCAGTGTGCTATGTCTTCCAAAAGCGTCCATGCGGTGGGTGACAGCTGGGGTAAGAAATTTGTCAACAGGCGCGCTGTCGAGCTTACCGTTCCTGAGGCAGTGCCAGCATTCTCTTGCTGAAATGTCATGGGTCCGGCCTGAGCCATATCTTGCTGTGAGAGAGAATGAAGGGAGTTTAGGTCATGCCATCCCAAGCCTCAGTTATTGCAAACACCGGCAGAGCAATCCAGACCACTTACAAGCATGTGCAGGGGTTGACCTTGCCTGAAAGAGGATGCCTGTAGTGGTGAATGTTATTCTGACTGCACTGAAAGACTGTGGCTCAACACTAGAGAGGGCTGGGCCACACTTGCAAGATACCTGACCGCTCGTTGCTGGCGATCTCCCGATGAGCTGGCCATTCCCTCCAGCCCTAGGCGGATTTTCTTGAGCCTTAGAGTGAAATCTGATTTCTGCTGCTTTGACCAGTCTTTGTAGCGCTCCTGAATAGCTTGAGCTAGGGTTTTAACCCAGTCAGAGACCTCACATGTGTCCTGTATTGCGAGTGTCTCCAAGAGTTGCTGAATTGTCTTGAGCACGACTTCCGTATTGTCAGTGACTCTGCGCATGTCAATGGCATCCATCACTTGTCTCCGTCCTCTGTTTCCAGAGGCAGAACCCCTGTCTGCTGTCTGCCGGCGTGGCATGCTGTAACGGGAAAAAAGTGCAGCAACTTGTGTGGGGTAGGCCTACCTCCGGGCTAGCCAGCTTCAAAACCGAAACGGGGGGTTGGAGAAGTGTAGAGACAACCTGTGGCGAGCTGAAACGGCCGGAAAGCCTGATCCTTCGGAAGGACCGGCTTGTCCGCGGACCTCTCATCGACACAGCCACAAGTGTACGCTCCCCTTCCAGCCGGATGCGCCCGTGCGAGACCAGACCGGCCGCTTGCGCCCTTTCCACAGATCACAAAAAGAAAGGGGCTACACTTCCTCAAAGCTGAGATGGCGCCCCTTGCTTGGACGTGGAATCATATTGCCAAAATCTCCCGAGAGTGGCGGTGGCGACGCCGGAGATGGAGCGATCCAGCTGCTGTAGCCAGCAGACCCTGGTGTCAATAAAGGGAGTGTACTTTGCAGAGCTTTTGTGGTCCCTGCAACAGGATTTTTCGTTGATCTGAGCACGAGACATGCGCGAGAGCGGAAAAACGCTTCGAGAATGATGACTCGACCTCATCAATGCCGCCCCCCTGCTAAGTTGCGAAGACTCTCAGGACAAGAAGAGCTGTCCAGTCTCCCTTATCTCGCGCCAAACACCGACCTCAGATGCTGAAGAATGAAGAACAAAACCACCAAAAGCAGAAAAGAAGAGTTCGCAGAGAAGGCAGCGCAAAAAAATTTGCTACAGGAAGGGAGGTCTTCTTTTTCTGAGCTACGCCCCGAGATTCCAGCTCTGAGCGGCGTAAATAGCGCGCTTGCGGTGCGAGAGGTGTGCCGAACCCAGAGACAGGCAATCTTCAGGCTGCTGAGGAGCCAGCTGGGGCTGACAGGGCCCGTAATTCCTGACAGGCTCAATTGGCCCCAACGACAGTGCATATCCCTGCTTGTATGTAGACCCAGGAGTTCTGGTCAGAAGTGGGCAACTAGAATGGAGCCTTGGATAAAAGTTGAAGGGTCACGTACAACTGGACGTGTCCAAGAGAGGCGGAGCCTGGTTGTGCAGCTGCAGAACAAGAGCATTCTCAGCATCGCTCACTCTTGTGGCATATGGACCGGGATCACCTCACTTACCACTGAAGAGGGTGCGGGCGGAGGTAGCACCACACACTGGTCTTGAGCAGCAGGCGGACCAGGCTGCTGTGGTTAAGAAACTGGATCAGCGTGCTCATGCTTCCAACCTGGCCCTGTGGTTGATTACACATACCTGCTCAGTGAGACGCGACAAAAATTGCTCCTGTTTGAGGGCGGCAAGAACACTCGGGCATTCAGTCAAGCTCAGTTTGTAGAAGGCTTGTGATGCAAATCACGCACGAGCGTTGACATGGAGGCTCCCTGCCATTAACAAAAGTCAATTCTTGCCGCTTATTCTTGATCATGACTCTTCAAGAAGAACTCAAACATACGAGATAGGTAATCGCTTGTCGAGGGTCACCGTTACCGTCATTGGCTGCAACAGCTAGGGCGAGCTCTCTCCCGACGCGACCAAGCCAACTTGAGAACCGTTGCTTTTTGGTGCGAGACCAGGTGTGATCATAATCGTCAATGACGCGAGCCAGGGTTCCGAACCAGCGTGTAACACAGGGTCCTCGGCAATGTGAAGTCTCTGTGTGGCTTGATCAATGCTTCTTATGTTGCCCTTGGCAACGGTAGAGAGATGATGCCGGCGGACGCCATGGAGCGAGGTAGCCCATGGGGGATGTTGTGTAAAAAGACCGGTAGGGTGCCCGCGCTGAGGCGGCCAGCTGCGAGGGAGCATTCTGCAATTGCGGTACGGTCGTAGCTTTACTTGCTAGCTGTCAAGAAGCCTAGACGGATGACAAGAGCGCGAAGGGAATCTCCGGCGCGGTTCTTTCTAGAAGGAAAGGGCCGGCTTGTCCTCGGACCTCCCTCGGCAACGACACAGCCAACGACACAGCCAACGATAAGCGCGAGTTCAGGCCCGCCGTTCAAGCCGTTCGACTGCAAAGAATCTCGAAAGTGGAAGCGTCGACCCGTCGCGCGTGAGCCAGTTCAGGCTCGGGGTGCAGTCGTATGAAGGAAAGGCCGTGCAGAACCGGCGAATTGAGACATGCGGGCGGCGGGGAGGAGCATGGAGGGCAAGATCGCGCGCGTGGGCCTGGATGAGCGCAGATGCAGGCTCAGACCGAGCTCTCTGCAGCGCTGGGAGCTCGTGGTCTTCGGTAGCTCGCTGCCTAAGGTTCGAACGGTCGAAACGAGTTGCCCAGGAAGAACGGGATGTCCGCGGAGCTCAGGCGTTTCGAGCTCGGATCGGCCACGTCGCCACCATCGCTACTTTTCCCAACGAGGGCACCTGTACAACAGTATCACATGCATCAAAAAAGGTGCAGGAGGACAGAAAAGATAAGGAAGGGGACCGAGTGTGTAGCGGATGAGAGTGCCCTCGGATCTCAGAATTGTGTCAGCTTTCAAACGCGCTCGCGACCTTGCTTGCTCACGGTCAGGCTCCCGCCCCTCGCTATAGCAGATGTTCCAAAACAGCACTGCATGAATATCAGGTAGCAGTGAATTTAGCAACGGACAAGACTGGTGAACATGGTAACGTTTCTTCGTGATGGACAACCTCTACCACGAACGCGCGCGAACCAAAAAAGCGTCAGGGTCAGCAGCCTGAAGCGGCGCATCACTGGGGTGCCTTCGGGCAGACCATGTTTCATTGACTAGGCGCAGGGGAGGACCGGTCCGCTGGACTGGGGTTTGAATCATGCGAGCGTGATTTGGGTAGGAGGCCAGCTGCTGCGCAGGCGGCGGCATTGCAGCCGCTGCTGGGAAGCGATCTTGATGATACTGGATACGTTACATGGTGTCAGATGACAAGATTTTGCACCTGATTGGCTGTCTCCGGACCGCACTTACCCAGGGTGAAAAGGATTGAGGATGAAAAGGAAGAGGAGGAGGAATTGCCGCAGCATGCATATGCAACGCGTTCCTGTGATGATCCCAGGTCTCGTGATACTGTGCTGTATTGCAAAGACTTTGGGGTAAGGAGATTGGCGGCAGGTATTGAGGCGGCGTCGCAAACCTGTGACGGCTGATTTGCGGCGGACGGCTCTGTGAGCTGTCGTGATCGTAGTGGCGACTTTGATCCGTCCGCTGTAGGACACACACCGAGCTTCAGTACTGTATTCTTGTCCTTGACTGCAAGGACAGCCTCAGAGGAGCACATTTCCAGGACACTGAGAGGGTTTGACCGTTTGACCCGGTGCAAGGGTGCTGTCTCACCTGCCCGTTGACGGAACGACACAAGATCCATTGGATGTCATCAAAAGCTTCGTTCTGTCAAAGCAGAGCGGGTCACACAAGACAATGATTTGCGAAATCGAAAGCGTAAGAACGAGCAAGCGCACGGTGAGATCTTTCGCCACCTCAGATGGTTCACGATTGCGTTCGTGACACACTTGCGAAATGAGCGAGGTGCGTAGCTCCTCAATGCGTCCCGCAAGTGCGTGGGAAACCCCCGCAGTCTCACCTTCAGACTCGAGACGATCGATGCCGAGGTGATTCAGTCCCGTCAAAAGTCGGCGCTCGAAATTATTCCACATGGACTCGACATGAAACTCTTTATACGACTTGCGTGCAGCTTTAAGCGTGCTGACAAGGTCGTGGTCGGCGTTGGCGATGGCGTGCAGGCGCTGTCGCACCAACTCGGCGTCGGGGCGGTGATCAGTCGCTGACATGGGCAAGTCGACGACTTGAGGGTCTCTTCGATGACTCGGAGCGTCTCGAAATGTCAGTTGCGAGGTGGATCGAGAGCCTCGTGTGGAAGATGAGTCAAGCAAGAAGAGGTCCAGAAGGGGAACGAGTCAGGAACACGGGACGTCCGCGGACCTCTAGCGTTTCGAGCTTTCAAGGCGGCCACGTTGCGGGTGAGCGTTGCGGCAAGCGAAAAAGACGGTGCAACAGCGGTCGACAGAGAGGCGAGACAGAGATCATAGTGCCAGCAAGTCGAGCAGCCGCTGGAAGAGAACGCAGACGACCGAGTTTCGCAAAGGGCGCGAAAGTCGGCGCCAGGCGAGCAGCTGGCCGGTTGATGCGGAAGTCGATAGGCGTAGAGCTTCGAGCTGAGAGAGCAGAAACACGTCGTCAGGGGAATGAGCGTCAGCCAGCAAATGACTACCCAATGGCAAGTAGAAGCCAGCCCCTTCTAAATCTCCGCCTTGGCCACCCGTTCAAACACCCCCTTGACCACCTTCCACTCCTCGCTCTCCTCCAAGTCGTCCACTCCCAATCCCGTCATCCAGTTGCTGACCGCCATCCGGACCGCTTTCCTCCCTCGCCACACCGTCGGCGTGAAGAAGCACTCCCTCGTCTCGTTCAATTCGCGCAGGAACGAGTCGGGGTCGTTGATGAAGCGGCGCGGGCCGTTGGTGGTGGAGGGGGCGAAGAGGACAATGTTGAGGACTTGGAAGCGCCACGGGTCGTCGGCTTCGTCGGAGGAGGAGGAGAGCGGTTCGGGCGTCAAGACGTCAAAGGCGGGGTGGGAGCGGAGGTACTGCTCGGCAAGGCGCGCAAAAGCGATGTTGCGCTGGACGAGAGATGCGTAGCCGTTCTTGCCGAGCGAGAGTAGCGAGGCATACAGTGGCAAGGCGCGGCTGCGTGCCGGCCGGCGGGACGACGGCGACGTCAGTTTTTTTTTTTGGTTTCGGACGCAAACCAGCTGAGGGCGAAAAGAGGAACTCACAAACGCCGCGAGTTTTCGATGTTCATGAACAGCGGACTCGGCAAAGCTTTGCTCGCTTCGACGAGCGGAAACTCTGCTTCGCGGGTCTCGACCTTGGCCGTCTTCGCTGCCGCCGCAGACGCCAAGTACGCCGGCGCGTTCGCTCCCGGACCCGTCAAGGCGAACAAACTCGCCTCTCCTTCCAAGTCGACGATCGGCATCTTGCGACTGAAGAACAAGCCGCAGTCGTACGGGACGTTGAGCCACTTGTGCGCGTCCGAAGTGATCGAGTCGGCGAGGGCGAGGTGTGGTCCGTAGTGAGCAAAACTCGGGTTGAGGGGAGCGAAAGCGGCAAAGGCTGCGTCGATGTGCAAGTGGGCGTGATACCGCGTGCAGAGGGCGCGGACGGCCGGCGTGTCGGACGCGATGGCGCTGCGACGGGCGCGAGCGAGATGAGATTTTGCGATTCGTTGGCACGCGAGTATAGTAGCGACCGGGGTGCTCACCCCGTGTTGACTTCGCCAAAGCTGACAGCGACGATGCTCGCCCGCCCGAGCTCGTCATTGCGCTTCAAGCGCTCCTCGAGTCGCTCCAAATCGAAGGAGCCCAAGTAGCCTCGCTCCTCCTTTTCTCGATCGCCCAAATCGATGACGCTCCTCCTTCCGATCCCGACGATAGCAGCCGCTTTTTTCACGCTCGCGTGCGCATCCGCGACCAAGACGTCGACTTCAACACCGCCGAGCCCGTCTTCCGGGACGGACCAGTCCGCATGACCGCGTCGAGTGCGCTGGATGCGCGCGACGGTCCAGTCGCGACCGAGAGCGAGGCCGAGGATGTTGGACGCGGTGGCGCCGGTCGTGATGGTGTTTTGGGTAAAGATCTCGGCGGGCAGGGACAGGAGCGAGAGGAGGTAGGCGAGCGTGAGGTTTTCGATCGCGACCGAAGCGGTGGCCTCCTGCAGACGTAGCCCTTGTCAGCATCCACCATCATGATCAGACTAGAGTGGAGAGCCGGCGGTGTGGCCTTTTGCTTCGAATAGTCTGGCTTCGGCCGGTGGAAGTCCAAGTAGAGGGAAGGGAATCGGGGCGGAGGAAGAGCGCGCGCGACTGACCGGCCAGTGAACCTGCACGCACGGGTCGTAGCTCGACACGAGCATGTCGGCGAGGTGCGCAGCAGGCGTGACTCCGCCCGTAATCAAGCCGTAGAACCGCGGTCCGGCTTGGCCTGGCATCAAAGCCGGGCAGATCGTGTCGACGAGGTGCGTCGTCGTCTCTGCAGGAGAGCGGGCGCGCCGAGTCAGCGCGGCATGCATACGGAGCTCCTTAAATTCGGCGTACACACACCCTGCAAGCCGAGCCCGTGCTCTGGGAGCGAGCGTGGGAGCGTCTCGAGTGCGTGTTGAATCAGAGCAGCGGTCGAAGTCGTCGGCGCTTCAGCGAGCGAGTCTACGCGGGCGCGGACGTGGTCGTACACTCTTTCAAGCTGTTCATGGTACGCTGGCCGGTCTGCGCACGGCTTCAAGGTCAGCGTTGAGCGCGAGAAGAGTCAAAGTGGGGCCGAACGACAAGGAGAGGCGACGCGCACCGTACGAGGCAGCTTCCAGCTGTGGAAGCGACATGGCGGGCACGTAGTCTTCTTAGATGCCTCTCTCTCCCGTAGCAAGCCGCGCAGAGTCAATCCGGACGAGCGAAAGCGACTGAGAAAGGGGTTCTCGTCAAGAAAGCACAAGTTAAGTTCGAATCCGCTACATGCGCCTTTTGAGCAAATATGTCGGCCAGTTCCCATATTCGGGTGTGGTCTGGATTGCACGGAAACAAAAGCAGAAGGGGGGATTACGCAAACAAAAAGGGGCTTAAATTCACGGGCACTGGCAGGCGAGCGGGCCTCGAGGAAGCTGCAGGAGAGAAGGCAAAGCTCAACAGTGGGATCAAAGCCAGCGCGCAACTGGGAAATAGGCACTCCTGGTTCCAACACCAGAGTGCATGCCCTGTCCGAGACTGCGGAAAGGGAGAGTGACCTGGCGGCGCTTCATCCCGTCTTCTCCCCTCGGACTAGGTGAGCGCTCTCTTTTCACGCCCTGCACCTGCTCGGGTCCCTCCTGTTTGATGAGCCTCAAAGCTAATGCACCAGCCTGAGCAAACAAAGAGACAAGACAATGAGCATAGGGCACCACCAAAGTGGCACTCGTGAATGAAGCGCCCGCATGTGGCGGAACAGGCTGCCAGCTAGATGTAGCCTGGGACTCACCTCTGGACTCTTCTCTCTCTGCCACTTCTCTTAGTAATGAGAGGGAGAAGGCTCACCTTGATTTGACCCTTGTGCTTTTCAGCATGCCGAAGTCCTGCCAGTCTTGGCAAGCTCCAGGGATTCTCGGGCTGATTTGTCACCAGTGCAGATACCTGGTCTTGGTCGCGGATAAGTCGGAAAACTGCAAGTGCTTGCTGGAGACCGTGGGGTTTCAGGCTCAGGAGCTGATGTTGTATTAGGTCAGTCTGACACTGCTTCCAAACCAGGGACGCACGTTTGAAAATGTGCACACTTACTGCATTTGCATCTTGTTTGGCGGCTGCTGCCCTTAGAGCCAAAACAACTTGGCGGATATTCCGAATTTCATTCTCGGACAGAGGGAGAGGTTCAAGACCTCGGACCACTGTGCTGTAGAAGTTGTCCCATTCCTGTTTGGATCCACCATTTTGCTGCCACATGGCACACAGTGCATCAATGGCTGCCTGCAGGGACAGAATGTTCCCACCAGGTGTTTGAGCGATTTTGTAGTATTGGTGATGCTGTGAGCAAATTGTAAGGGTGCAAGCCTGTGGCAGCAAACAAAGTCAAAAAGGGAGACAGAGTGGCATGACACCTTTTCTTGCGCAACCCTTCCAGCAATTTGGGAAGTTGAGAGTGATATTCTTCAATCATCGTGCCAAGATCGTTGACCAGCCACGCCTGAGCAAGGCCGTGTTCAAAGTCAGCGGGTTTGCGTGCAGGAATATCATATCTCGGTGCACACTGACCAAACCTCCTTTGTTCCAGACTGCAGCGGGATCTTTGGCATACTTTTCCAGTCGCTTAAACATACTGTCCCAGACCCTACCTTTAACTGCACCTCCTGGGATTGGTCCCAACTGCCTTGTAAACCAGAGGCTAATTCCGCTCCAGATGGCTTTGCTCTTCAGAAAATCATCTTCTGACCTCTGCTTGTGTTCGTATTCATAATACTGTGTGGCTGCATGAGCAAGAGCTCTATGAAGAGGGTGTTCAGCAGGCAAGAGGTGACAGGCTGCGAGTTGCGCCTCTAGCTGAAGTGTTCTTGCGCGGATTGCTGCCACCGATGCCTCAGTTTCTTCAAAGCTGTCATAGTGATTCTCAAGCTGAACAAGCTGGTGTTTGAGAACAGATGTCAGCACGACTGGCGATATCATGTCCAGTATGTACCCTAACCTTGTCGTTCCGCTCATTGTCCCAGTGTGCCACCACTTGTTTCCACTTAGTGCATTGTGCTTTCATTTGAGACTTGTAAAGGTCCTGCGTGCGGTCAAATCTCACTTTGCATGTAGCAGAGATTCCCAATGTGCACACGGGTGACTTACCAGAAGCTCGGGATCTTTAGCAATGCACTTCAGGCGAGTGGTTGTTGTGTGCAGATAGGGGTGAAGAGGTTTACAAGGCCCGACTGACTCAGTTAACCATTCAAAAAACTGATTCCATGCCCAACGATCCACGACCCGGGCTTTGTAGGCCATTGCAGCTTCGTCGAGCGCATTTTGCATTCTTTGCGTGTTTTCAGTCAGTCAGCGGTGAGATGATGTGTATCAAAGATCCAGCTGGAGCCGCAGGGAGCTAAAGAGGATGTGGAAGGAAGGAAGGAAGGGTGGCCGGCTGGAAAGGGGGAGCGGACGCGCGGACGCAAGCACGCGAACCGTGCAGCCAACTCCGCGGACAAGCCGGTAGCGGTGCAGGCGATGCGAGCGCCGATTAAGAAGATCTTGCTGCGTTTGCCAAATTTTAGTGAAGCGTGTAGTCTTGTTCCATTCAAGTTCAGGACTTTGGTACCGTTGCATGATTTGTCTCTCGGGCGAGAAGATTAGTGACGGGATTGTGATGCCGTGCTCCGCATCAGTCCTGCTTGGACCCGGCTGCCCAAACCTGCTTGCTGTGGCAAGTCTTGCAGTCCAGAGGATTATGTGACGCCGGAGGGTGGAAACGCGCTACGGTGTCCGTGAAAGTACACGGGAAGAGGAAACGGGCTTGGAAGGCCAAAAAGTCAACGGGGGACAGAACACGCTTAGCTAAGAGTGTACACCCCAGAGTTTTGGAGCTTTGATGAGGTTCTCTGTGACTTGTACCTTCATCAAGCGCAAGCCCTGTATGTTTTTGTCACTTCATCAAATGCCAGTTGCAGTGACGCCCTTTCCATTCTTCTTTTGGGTAACTTGCTTTCAAGCTAACACAAGATCACCATAGAGGAGAGCCTTGGGCATGCTTTTGGCACTGACTCAGGTGTGACACCTCATCCTCAATGATGAAATAGGTTGGTCTGTGATTGTGAGGAGGAAAGTTTAGGAGGTCTTGTTTGCAAAGATATCCAAACTTCACGGAATAAAGACAGGAGGCTCACTTGTTGTCTTCCTAGCGATCTTGCAGTCAGATGCATAGCACCAATGATCTAGACCAAACAAAAAGCATTGCACACGGGATGAACAGTAACCAAATTCAACACTCGCACAGACAAAGTGGCCGCAACGGAGAAGCCTTATAAGCAACGGGCAATGGGAATGTAAGGATCACCTCTGCCCTGGATATACTGACGGAAGCTGTGTGCATCTGCACCAAGGCTGTTGTATTGATTCCCTGCGGGGCGAGCCCGCTTACCGCTTGCAGGGTGAGCACCGTCACCCCCTCGCTTCAAGCGGGGACGAGTCACACCTTCAGCCGTAGGAACCCACACAAGCTTGCGAGCCTGTGTTCAGGGATAGACACCTTGTCAGTCGATGGTGCTCGCAAGAAACTGTCATTTTGTCTGGGGACAGTAGTGCTCAGTCTTGCTCACCCTCTTGTCATGGGTTGTCCGCTGTACAAGCTTTAGTGCATTCCACTCATTGTGTAGAGTATAGAACTCCATCTGCTGCTGTCAATAGTATCCAGACTCAGTGAGATTCAAACACGTGTCAAAGGGAAACAAAATGTCGGTGACGCACCCACGCGTTTCCACTTTGCTCATGAAGGTGGTTTTCTGTGAAGCGCGCCTTCAATGCTTGAAGAGCTGTGTGATAGTTGACTATTCATAAAGTGTGATTCGGATAGAAGCTCCTCCTCCTCCTCCTCCAAGACCTCACAGAGGCTGTCAAGTGCTCCGGAACCGAGTGCGGCTGCCGGGATTGGTTAATAGTTGTTTTTGAGGTGTAGGTGTCGGACCTGCAGGTTGGAAGCGAGCCGGGGCCTGTAAGCAGCCTAGGTGGCGGAGAAAAAAAGCACACCGGCCCCAAACTGATTGAAGTGCAAGCCGCAAGCTTACCTGTCTAAGCCAGTCGTCATGCACAGAGTGGGTACCGTAGAAACAAAACTCCATCCGTTGTGTGAGTATCAGGTTCTGCGAGCAACTTGATCTGTCAGAATTCACCGCTTCGTGAGAACCCATCGTGTCGACGAGATTGCGAGTCTCTACGCACCGCGAGCTCAGGGTCTTTGGCGAGGTTGCGCCAGTGCTCTGCAAACGAGCCCAGGATTGTTTCCAGGCCATCGGTTTTCCACTGGTCTGTCCGGCCCGTCACCGTCGTGCGGGCGAGGATGCGGTTCAAGGCCTTGGTGATCTTTGACTATGCCGGGCCGTTCCCGACTTGGGTCTTGTAGGCTTGAGTGGCTTGGTCAAATGCTTCCTGCAAGCCATTCAAGACGACGTGTCGTCGATCGATCTGCATGGTCGAAGGTGCTTGCGGGTTCACGGTGTGATGCGTGGGAAAGAGAGGGTGTGTTTTGGCTGGTGCAGCGAAACAGAGTTGAGCGACCGCTACGGGTAGGCGAGATCTTGGAGAACTTCCGTAGAGGGCGTGCGACGAGAGAGTCGAAAGCGCGGGACAGAGATGCATACCAGCAGGGGAAAACTCCCCCGACAAGCTGGAGGAGGTTCGAGCGCGCGTTCTGAGAGGTTTTCGCCGTGCCATGCGCACCATAGCAAATCAAGGGCCCCTTTTGTGTACAGCTGCCACCATATCAGATGCTGTAGCACATATGTTGTCTGTCGCGCAGGGAGAGCTCGGAAATCGGAGAACTGTCGATGTCTGCACGACTGTGGCGTCTTGAAAACCTTTCGGTAAAAGGCACGCTTTGTCCGAAGGCCAAGTGGCAGCATCCAAATGGGACAGAGCCGTAGAGCAGGCAATGCCTTGTTGCAGAGACCGCGGCCAGGCCGCGCCGCGTGAGAAGGCAGAGCGCTGCTCCCTTCGGTCTCGTTCGGACGCCCAAGACTCGGGGCCGGACTCTTGCGCGAGTCTCCCAGTAGGCAAACCATTAGCTGCATAGCACCAGGGCTTTAAGACTGATAATCTTGCCCCGGACTTGAGATTGCAGGACAATAAGAAACGGGGACAAGCACATCGAGGTGAGTGCCTCTCACAAAAAACCTTTTTTGGCTCACACTAGGCGTGCAAGCGGTACAAACACCTCCCTCTGAGCCTGGCCAGGCTCGTGATTGGCAGTAAGCCCAATGCGGCCTGGTGAGAGACTGTGCTTGCGCCGCTTGTCGTCTCCAGAGCCGTTCGGGCTGCCCGAGTCTTTTCGCTTCGGGCGCTTGCGATTTGCGTTGCAATCAGGATGAGGAGCCTCAGACAGGGTGCCCTGTACACGGAGACAGAACCAAGCAGATAAGTCCCACAGAGGCGCGTGTCGAGAAGGAACCGGCGATGCGGCGGTGCTGCGCTCTTCAGAAAAGGCTTACTGTTTCTCTTGCAGTTCTGTGTCCTCTCGAATATGGAAGACAAGTTTCCCTGCGGAGAGTATAGCATCTTGGATTTGACTGACACAAGTGATTGATTCATTATACCTCAGTATGTAGCTTGGTCAGGCTTGGGGCCCGCTCTGGGGACAAGAACCGCGAGAAACAAGAGAACGCACCAGCCATGAGTGCTCAGCATGGAGTGCCTTGTAAAACTCGTCCACTTTTCTCACATAGAGAACAAGTGGTCCTTCAAGGTCATTGATGAGCCATCTCTGTAGCCACGTGGGAAAGGTATTTTGAGCCGTCTCGCTCCCCCGGCGCCGAAAACTCGCAGCGTCGGTCGGAGTACACACCATGCTGAGTTTGAAGTAGGCGCAGGTCTTGTCAAGTGGTTGATGCCTGTTTTTCAACACCCGCAAAAGACCATCAAACACATCCGTGTCGAGGAGAGCACTCGGGATGGGACCCAGTTGCTGCGCGAGCCACAAACAGATCCCATTCCAGATCGCGCGACTCTGTTTCGCTTTCTCTTGCGAGCCAGATTGGCAGCAGAACATGTGGTACGCACTACCCATGCGGTCCAACGCCCGTTGGAGCTTGTGATCTAGTGGCAATTCCGTGCACATTGCGAGGTCTCGCTCGCGTTGGCGGTATTCTTGCGCCGCCGGCGAGTGCTCGACTTGCAAGGTGTCGTAGTGATTCCGGAGCGGGATGGCTTCTTCAGTTCGTAAAAGCATAGGCTGCAGGATCATTACATTGGATCAGCTAAGCTACGGACCGAGAGCTCCGAGAAGAAGGGAAGGAAGCGGTTGAGAGCACCTGGACAAGAGGGTAGCCGAGCGTGATGTTCAGCTCCTGCCTTGTCAAAGCCTGCGAGTAGCCGCCCGGTGTGGAGTTAGCGAGTGTTACCGGTACGGGCCAAGATTGCCTAGCTTGAACGTACCAAGAGTTCGGGATACTCGGCGAGGACCTCGAGGCGCGACTCGAGCGCTCTCACGCCTACGGCCTCGGCGTATTCGTAAGATGCCCCGAACGGTCGCGAGGGCTTGCAAAAGGCGTTCAGACCGTGATGAACCGAATCGTAGAAATCGGACCACGCTGTGCGGTCGCCGACTTGGATTTTGTACGCTGCGGTTACGTGATCGAACGCGGCTTGGAGGTGGACAAAGGTGTGCCGATCGATGAGCATCTTTTTTTTTTCTAGTGAGGTTACCTCCTTGGAGCCGTAGGAGCAACGTTTGTGAGGCAAGGGAAGCAAAGATTCGGGCCGGGAGATTGCGGGAAAGGAGAGATCAGATCGGCAGATCCGCGGAGAAGCCGAGGTTGACGTTGCCGACGCTGCAGGGAGAGAATGGCGTGACCCAGCCTTGGCGCGTGGCGTGGGGGGTGTTGGTGGTGCAGTGCCCGAGTTTCTTCTCTTGGCCGAGCAGATCGATCCGAGGTTGGCTGCGGTAGGAGCAAAAACGGAGAGCGAGAGGGAAGCACAAAAGTCCATGCTCCGCATGGGGAGCAACCCGGGCGGGATCGCAGCAGGGTGGCGCATTGTGGAAACCTGGTTGTCCAGCTTAGCCGAGAATCTGCGCGGATCGCGGCGACAGGAAGAGCGTGGCAAGGGGCGAGGTGTTGGACCGGGAGAGCAAGGGAGAACCAGCGCCGACGAGAGCGCGGGATGAGCAAGCGAGTATCGCGTGGACTGAGCAAGGTCAACAGCAGATGAGCTGGTCTCTGAAGCATAGCGAGCACTTGAAGGTGCGAGTGAACGAGGCGGAGAATGGGAATGGGAAATAAACCCGGGTTTGTAATGCGAGTTGTAATCGGGCAATACAAGATGGAAAGCCGCGTTCCGTTCCGCGTCTAAAGTGTTCGCTCGCCCGTCCGAGTCTACGCTCTGGCCCAGTCTATACGCGCGCGAGGGAGATGAGCCTGCCTGCGCCCACGAGCATGAGCTCTGTCATCCGCACCGCCGTCGCTCCGTCCTCTTCACGGCGTTCAATCGCGAGTGCTGCCTCGCTCGGCGGATTCTCGAGCTCGAGTCGGAGCGCTACACGACCACGCCAGCGACTCGCAGCCCAGCCGCACGCACCAGCAGGTTAGTCGCCGTATTCGCTTTACCCGGGGGTGGGTCCTGGTTCGCGCAGGCTGCGAGGAGGGAGGGAGGGAGGGCGAGGCGAGGGATTGCACCCAAACTCGCCGAGTCGCGTGACAACGCATAGGACTAGCGGGGCTGCACAGACTACATCCATAGCCTCCCGAAGGAGGGTCTACGTGGATGCCCTCGCTCTGCGCTCCCGAACCCGCCCGCGATGAAGACCTGCCACTGACCTCTTCTCCCTCGGTCAACCGACACAGTCCGGCATGCTTCTTCCACGGCGACGACGACCGCGTCTACGCCGAGACCGCCAATCCCAGAAGAAGTAATCCGCCGCCGCGCTCCCCTTGCGCCGGTCGCACCGGGTGAGGAAGCCGACTCTTCGGAACCGACAACTGCCGCCGACTCGGCCGTCTTGTCGGACGAGACGCGCACCTTTGAGCCGCCCGCCGTCTCCCTGACGCAGCAGCAACTCTCGCTCCTCTACGCCTACACCAACCCCCCGCCCGAATCCGCCCTCGCAGCTTTCGCAGCGCGCGTCTCGCTCCCCGACTTGGACCTCCTCTCGGCCGGCGGCTCTTCGGAAGGGGAGCAACTCGCGCGGATCGAGCAGGCGTTGATTCATGAGAGCTTTTGGGACGGCGTGCGCAACTTGCAGGATCAGGTCGCCCTCGCCGCCGAATCGGACCGGCAATTCACCAACTTCCATGACCGGCCTCTCTCTTCCTCTTCCTCTGCCGGTGTCTCGCCCGCCGCCCCCACGGACCGACCGACGTACGCGCACAACGGCGCCCTCGCCGCCTTGGGCAACTCGCTCCTCGGCACCTTTGCGACCGAACTCGTCCTCGAATCGTTCCCCCACCTGCCCACCCGCGCCGCCAAAGCCGCCCTCACTTTGTACGTCGGGCCGAAATCGCTCGCCCAGGTCGCGCAACTCGTTTGGGGCGTCGGACCCAGTCGGAGCGAGAAGGCCCTCGTGGGGAGGGAGGACG
Source organism: Rhodotorula sp. JG-1b (assembly GCA_001541205.1). Classification (NCBI taxonomy): domain Eukaryota; kingdom Fungi; phylum Basidiomycota; class Microbotryomycetes; order Sporidiobolales; family Sporidiobolaceae; genus Rhodotorula; species Rhodotorula sp. JG-1b. The sequence continues at coordinate 20,179 of KQ954517.1, read as the reverse complement.
TGGAAGGCAAAGTGTCGAGGAAGGAGAGGGCGTACGGGCATTTGGTGCAGGGACGAGGAGGGGCCCGGGTCGTTGGGAACGAGGTTGGCGCCAAGGAGGGTGCGGCCGGTCCTGGGCTGATCAGGTGGAACCGAAAGGTGCGGCGTTCCGTTCTCTGGTGCACTGGGAGTCGAAGACTGACCGAAAACCGTTTTCCCGCCCAGGCCACCTCGCCGACCAAGGACGCCGTCCTGTACGAAGACGCGCTCGCTTCCGTCGCGCGCGCCCTCGTCGGCGTCGTCCACGAAACGCACGGGTTCGCCGCCGCGCGCCAGTTCTGCCGCGCCCACTTCCTCGCGCGCCTCGTCCCGCCCACGAGTTCGACCTCGCACCCCAACTCGGCCGCCTCGTCCGACATTCTCCCCCTCTTGAAATTCTCCAACCCGTCGCGAGTCCTCTCCCTCTCCCTGACCCAACACGGCCTGCCCCCCCTGCGTCACTCGCTCCTCAAAGAATCGGGACGGTTGACCGCCCACCCGACGTTTGTGACGGGCGCGTTTAGTGGAGAGGTTAAATTGGGGGAAGGGTTTGGGTCCAGTTTGAGGATGAGCGAGTGGCGCGCGAGTGAGGATGCGTTGAGGAGGGTGTACTTGGGCGGCGGGAGGTTGGACGGGGGTGGATTGCCGACCGATCCGTGGGCACGTCAAGGCGCCGAGTTCAAGGGCTGGAAACCTTCGAGTGGGTGGACCGAAGTCGAGCACGAGTCGCGGTGAGGCGCCCTGGTTTTGTAACAACCCCCGCCATCTCTCTCTTCTCTCGAAACGACAATCTTTCGCAATCCGCATCTCTCTCCCTCCCTCGTGCAAAAACAACAGCAGGCAATACTAAACATTCCAAACATGACAGTTTGCGGGGCTTCGAGCAATCGGGAACGAGATAAAGATACTGACTACTGACTATGGGGCAGCGAGGGAGGTTCAGCGATGGCGGTGGCGTGTCGGCGGACGACTCTTGTGACTTGAGCTGACGCCAGCTGCCCCCATTGCCTTCATCCGCTCGCGAAGAGCCTGCCGTCGAGCTTTCTTCTCCAACAACGGGTGCTCGCCCTCGTCGCTCGATTGTGACTCGTCCGGCGCCGACGACTCGGCGATCCGATCAAACGCCTTTGTAACTTCGTCGCTCCATTCGGCCGGCTCGGGGCCCTTGTGACGCCGACTCTCGAGGTTCTGGAGCTCCTTGACCCTGTCGCGTCCGGACTGGACGTAATGCTCGTGTTGCGCCTCGAGCTTGTGTTGCAACCCGGCGGCGAGAGCGTGCGGGTCCTCGGATCCAGCTTTGTCGCTGTGCAACGTTGAGCCGCCGAGAGAACCGTCGCCGAGAGGTGGAGAGTGCGGAGGAGCGCACCTTGTCGGCCATCCCGGATCGTCGAGGAGGTCGCGGATCTGCGACTCGAGGTTCGACTCTGTTCGCTCCAAGGCGTGCAGTCTTTGCTCGATTTGGCCCAATCCTGGAGCATGGTTGCTAAGTTTGCGCACTCGCGCATACCTCTCCTCTTGCTTGAGACGCTCCGTCTGTACTGCCTCGAGTTGGTCTTGCAAACCCTTCAGCTTGGCTTCCATCGCCGCGAATTGGTGCTCGAGGCGTGCACGCCGCCTCTCGTCGAGGGCACGATCCCGGTCGTGAGCATACTGGTTATACTTCTTGCACTCGGCTGCGAGTTGCTCTTGCCAAGCTGGAGTGAGGCCGGTTCGCTCGGCGTCGGCATCTTTTTCGGTCAGAGGGCTCGATGCATTCGAGCTGCCGGCAGGGTGGCGAGACGACGACGATGGTGGCGATACAAGGGCGCGCATCTTATGCTTGATGTCATCTTCCTTGAGCTGCAGGGCGTGCAGTTCCTCCTCAAGCTCGGGCAATTCGGACGAATTGCGCGGCAAGTGCTTGTGCTGTCGCTCCAGCCGGTCACCCCGGTCCTTGACCTCGTCCAGCTGCCGAAAAAGCTGGTGCAAGTGGATCTGCTTCTCGCGGAAGTGCCTCCAGTCGCGAGTCGCGTGCAAGTGATGGGTTCGGTCTTCCTCGAATTCTTCTCGCGACTGCGGATCCTTGGACCAATGCGCTGATACATGCATGTGTGGGTCCGTGTTGTGAGCCACGACGGGGTATAACAGGTTGTTCATGGCGGCGTGGGCGTAGTCCTTGTGCTTCTGAAGAAACTGCCGCCCGACCTTGGCCGACGGTCGCGCCGACGACGAGTCGTCCTCGGACTCGGACAAAGGCAGCGCCCCATGCTTGCGCCGTCGCAGGATGGGCTGGTTGTGGATCTCGCGCTTGAGATCGGCGTAGTTTCGCGGGTCGTAGTCGGGCAGGTAGCGTTCGTAAGGCCACATGTTGGAATAGTCGTACGCGGGCGGGAGTTGCTTGGCGTTCCGGAGGACATGCGTCAAGCCGAGGCGCTGCGGTCGATATTGGGTCAGACTCGAAAGCGTTCAGAAAGGTAGGGTCCGTCGTAGGCGCACGCACCATTCCGTCCAAGACGACGCAAGCGATCGAGGTCAGAAGGTACGGCAGCTGGGCCAGCAGCGGTTCTCCGCTCGGGTTGATCAACATCACAGACTGTCGTTCGACCGTCAGTGTTGCATTTGGTGCTGGGAAAAGCGAGAACCGATGCCGGGCTCACGGCAATGTTCAAGACGTGCAAAAATCCGCCGATGAGGATCGAGGCGACCGTGATGCCCTGCAGCAGCGAGTCAGATCAGATCGAGAGGACGCTGCAACCAAGTCGCTGTGAAGAACGTACCTCTCGGGCCCGTTTGCGGTACGAGTCGACGAGGCAGTACACGCGCGGCAAAGTCCAGCAAGGAAAGCCTGCCGTGAGACGCCGTTTCCGTCAGTTGAAACAGCAATACACGACCCTTGAGCGTCGGAGAAGACTCACCGAGCCAAGCCAGAATATAGGCAGTCGTCTTGGCGGCATAGTCCGACTTGGCCGGATCAGGCAGAGACGAAACCGGTGGCGGCGCTTTGTCCTCTCTCTCTCGAAAGTCGACGACGACCCATACGATCGTGAACATCGCCAGGACGATCTGTCGCCTCGACGGAAAGAGACCGTCAGTATTCCTGGCACAGATTGATCCGCGAGCATACAAAACTCACGACTGTGCCTCCAAGTTGCACCTTCACTCGACGGCGGTTCCGTTGTTCTGGTGTCATATCCCCTCGCTCTCGCGCTCGTGCTGCACGTCTTTCTTCGAGCGAATTGTCACCGGGCGGCATGTGAGGGCGACCGTGAATGCCCGTGATGAGGTGAGCCAGCGCGTTGTCGCTCGGGTGTTTGGCCCGCGCGGCGCAGCACAAGTCGCCGACGGTCCACATCATCAGTAGCAGGAGAGCTCTGTCGTCGAAGCGCGTCAGAGGAATCATTCGCGATCTTTCGAGACGGGCAACTCACACTTCGAGGACCATGACGATTCTGTTGGCGGAGAGATTTAGTCGGCTTGTTGCGCACAAGACCTTGGAAAACAATTCCCACCACTCACGCATAGAGGATCATCTGAGTGATGATGTACTTGCGGACGATCAGGAGGCCGGCAAGCATGGCGGCGTCGCCTGCAGCAGTTTCCCACGGTGTCAGGGTTTTGCGCCGCCCTTTTTTCGCACCGCTGACGCCGACTCACCGACGAGCCAAGCCGCGAAAAAGACAAAGCGCGGCAAGTCAACTGTGTGCGTGTGCGAGAGTTAGATTGCGACTGGACCGGAACGAAAGGAACGAGCGGGCTTACTCTCCGGCATCGGGTGTCGCCACACGTCGACAAACTCGGGCATAAAGAGCCATACCGCCAACCCCACTGTTCGAGACGAGGATCTTAGCGTCCACTCGGTTACATGGGGCGAGGATCTTAGCGTCCACTCGGTTACCTGCCCTGCACGCGCTGACGTACTTGACCAAAAGCCAAAGAGCCCAGAGACGAGTTCGGCCGTCGTCAGCGCCATGGTCGCTTGGAAGGCGCAGGATCAGCGAGGCAGCGTCAGTCGGTCGTAGCAAGGAGCCAAAGTACGCCTCTAGTGGTGAGGTCAGATGCTGTGCGTTTGGCGTGCAGCAGGTGGTTGGAAAGGTGGGCGGCGTCGGCTTGTCCGTGGAACCCAAACTTGCGGTCGCGCTCAGGCCTCCTGCGCGGCGCCACGCGGGCCGAGCAAGCAAAATCACGCCTCTCCTGGGCGAAATCGCGCATTGCTTTGCTCATCGCCAGTGAGCGCTGCGGGTGGGTTCCCCTGCGACGGTAGAGGTTGAGGCGAAACTTTTCGGCAATGCAGGGGCAAAGCAGTCGTTTGTGGGCGAACCGCCTTCGAGGCGATGGGACCATGGCGAGCACACGCTGCGGTATTCGCCGAGAGGGTGTACAGAAGGAAAGTGGTGGCGAGCAAGTCGAGGATTTCCCGAAATCGGCGAGCTAGGCGAGAAATCTTGGCCTTGCTGTCTTCTTCGAATTGGTCTGAGCAAGCTGTGCGAGCGCAGAGCAAGGAGAAACAGGAACATAGCCGTGTGTGGGGATGGTGTGTGGAGAGCGCAAGCGCAGATTGCAAGATGGAAAGGAAAAAGGAAGGGCTGGCGCACCGACAGGCTGGAACGAGCGCGCTGCCGTCGGATCTTTTTCTACCTGCCTCGACCGCCGCGTCCGCCTCCACGCCCTCCTCCTCCTCCTCCTCGGCCACCACCACCGCGTCCACGCCCGCCACCGCGTCCACCACCACGTCCACCGCGTTCCGAACCGCCACCGCCTCCATATCCCTTCTCGGGATGGAGATCCTCATACCTCGCTCCCCCTTCCTTCTTCCCCTTGTTGGCCTTCTCCGCCTTCTCCTCCTGCATCTTCTTCATCCTCTTCGTCAACGGCCGTTCCCCGAGTAAACCTCGCGGCATCGGCGCTTGTCGTTGTTCCTCGACGGGGATCTTGCGGAATTGTTTTTGAGAAAACGAGGCCGGGCCGGCGTTCTTTCGGGGGCGTTTGTTGGTGCCGGTAGTGGGTCGGCGGCCACTGATGGGTGGGTGGTGGGGCATTTCGTCGAGGAGGTGGGCTTCCGAGAGCGGGATCGGGTCCGTGTCCGAGTCGTCGTCTTCCTCCTCTTCGTCGTCGTCGTAGTCCTCCTCGTCCTCGTCCGAATCGTCCTCATCCGACCCAACCGCCATCGGCGGGTCCTCCTCCTCGTCTTCGGACTCGTCGTCGTCGTCGTGGAGTTCCTCGTCACTCGCGACAGGCAAGTCATGCTCCCTCGCATACGTCACCTCGGCCTCTTCATCATCCACTTCCGGTTCCAACTCGTCGTCGTCCTCCTCTTCCCCTCCGTCCTCCTTGGACGCAGACTTGCCCTTCTTGGAGGAGAGAGCCTTCTTTTTGGCGACGTTGGCTTCCTGTTCGGCGCGACGTTCGGCGGCGAGTTTGCGCCGCGCGGCGTGCACTTTCGCGAGTTCGGCCGCTTCGCGGTTCGTCTTGTGGACTGCGCGAGCGGCGCGAGGGGGGGTCAGTTTCTCTCGCTCCCCGCACCATCCCCGAAAAAGAAAAAGAGAGAGAGGAAAGGCAGTGGGGAACGCACCCATCTCGTGGAAGAGGACTTCTCCCTCGCCGATCCCTTCCTCAATCTTGACCAACCCCAACTCCATCCTCGGTCCCAACTCGACCAACCTCACGGCCCTCTTCTCCCCCCTGACCCCCCTCCCGCGATTCCCCCTCCCCACATAATCCGCCGCCAAACGCACTTTGCCGCGCTTCTCGTCTTGCTCCGAGTCGCTCCCTCCTGACATCGAACCACCACCACCGCCGCGGGAGGAGGCGGCACCCTCGACGTCGGACATGTCGGACATTTCGGAATCCGAGGTGACGAAACCCATTTGTTCTTGACGGAGGATATAGTCCGAGATGTCGTCTGCGCGGCTCAAGTCCAACACGCCTTTGGCGCGCGTCGCTGCTCCGGCCTTGCTCGGCAGCGGTCTCGGTCGAGCGACGGCGGCTTCTCCTTCTTCAGCTTCGGACGCCTCGCTCTCCTCGCTCATTTGCGACCGAGCCTGCGACTGAGCCATGCGCAAGCCCGACGAGGCCTTGTTGTTGGTCGACCCGGCGATCAGTTTCCGGATCGGTTTCGAGACGCCGACGGGCCGGACTTGGATCACGAAATGGCGGAAATCGACGGTGCGGGTGGTCGAGTTGTAGGAGAGCAAGACGACGCGGCGCGCCGAGGAGAGGGCCATCTGTTCGCGCGGGGGCGTCATACGGCGAGTGTCAGTTTTCCGCGATTCAGGATGATGCGAGCCCTTGCAGGTGGGCTCTCGACTGAGAAAGAGGAGGCGAGTAATAGCACGTCGACCGACTCACGGTCTGGACGTGGATGGGCGGGAAGAGGTTTTGGAAGACGGTCGTCATGAGTTTGAGTTGCTTGTCCTCGCCGCCAAACCCGGACAAGATCAGCTGCCCGGGTGGTTCTGATCAGCTCCAATCTCACTGTAGATGAAGGAAGAAGCGGAACAACATACGAGTGGCGCCTCTGCAAACTCTCGTCCGACTGCGCGCGGTCGGCGAGCCATGCGGAGGACGTCGCTCGCGAGCGAGTAGCGCAAGACTTTGAAGCTCAGCGTCGGACCCCTCGGCAGACGGATCAGGCGCAAGTTGACGGTCGTGGTCCCCTCGACGAGGGACCGTTCCGCTCGCTGTTCGGCCGTCTCGTGAGCGACCGGGGCGGGCTTCTCGACCGTGGCGTTGGCGGTCGGCGGCTGGGAAAAGACTGCGAGGTGGGTTACGCCCAGAGGCCCACTCATCGAGACATAGTCCCTCAACCGGTTCGCTTTCCGTTCCTTCAAGCGCGTGGCCGTGTTGGGTTCGAGCACTTTGCGGACGTCCTTGGTGAGTTGGGCGACCGAGGTGCCGACGGTGCCGGATTTGACGACGAAGGATTTGGGCACTTTGGGCGCGTTCGGGTCGGTCGCAGAGGGCGCTTTCACCTGTGCACGCTGACATGGTTAGCGTGCGAGTGTAGAGAGATGGGGAGAGGCGGAGGGACTTGCATGGGTGCGCGTCTTTTTGCGCTTGGCTCCCTTGTACGGCATCCTGGCGGGGTGGGTGCGCGCGGACTGGCCTCGACTCTGGTCTACCGGTGCTAGAGCCCGAGTCCAAGGAGAGCAGTTGAGCGATCAAGATGAGATGAGATGAGATGAGGCAAAGCTCTGAGCTCACGCGGAACCAATCTCGAATTACTCTCACTTTGTAATGCTCGATTACAACGCGAGTTTGGGCTTCCTCTCCCCCTCTCTCGACCTGCACGCTCAAAGTCTCTGGCTGCGATCGACTACGGCCAAAGAGGACGCACGCTCTGCGACTTTGACGGGCACTTGACTCTCAACTGGCTCGCCCGATCCTCATCGCTGTTCTTCGCTCTCTTGACCCGCTGCTGCGATGCGAACGCTCTGCCTCTCCTGCGCCCGCGCTATTCCGAGCTGTCAGAGATGAAAGCGCTAGCTCGCCCTGCTCTGCCCTGCCCGCCGCTCAGGCCCCTTGGCGGAACCCGGACCTCCGAGGAGAGCGGCAGCACGCACCTCTCCCTCTCTCCCTTGGGCTTTCTCTTGCTCTTGCTCTTGTCCTCCTAGCTACGGACAAGAGCAACGATCATGCCGACCGAACCACCCGTCAGGATGTGAGTCCCTCCCTGCTGTCTCTCTGCTGTTTCAAATGACCCGCAAACTGGTGGAGCACTGAACTCTCTCTCGCCCGCTGCCAGTACCCTGCGCCCGCCGCCCCATCGAGATTACCTGCAAGGTAAAGGCACGCGCGGGGTAGAGATTAAAAACCTGTGCTATGAAGCTGACTCCCGCCTCGCTGTGACCCATGCGCCCACAGGCTATCCAGGCATCCCGCCCTACAACTCTCAAGACGACCAGAACCCCAGCGTCACCAAGGACCCACTCTTGCCCCTCCCGAAGCTCGAACGCCAACTCGCTCACCTGACCGGAACGGTCGATATTCATTGCACGACGTTCCCGGTGAGGGCGAAATGGCTCTCGGTCGAGTTGGAAAAGATCGAGGTCGTCCCGCCGCCCTCTTCTGCTCAGCACGGTCATGGAGACGGTTTCGGCGGTAACCACAACAAGCGCAACAAGAAGTCTAAGGGTGGTCGCGGTAATACGGGAACGGAAGGAGGGCCGCAAGACGAAGCCAAGTTTGTCGAATTGATCGGAACGGGGCCGAGCAAACTCTGGGAGGCCGCCGCCCCTGCTCCTGGAGTGACCGGCTCGGGACTCCGCCCCGTCATTTCCATCTCGACTTCGAGTGTCTACCCTCCTCAGCGTTCTTCAAACTACAAGAACAACCGCCACGGGAAAAAGTCGACTCTGGGCGCCAAACTCGGCAGTGTCTTTTCTCGTTCGAGGTCCGCGGCGATGGGCCATGTTCCCACTCTTCGAGGCGACGACGAAGATGACGAGGAGGAAGAAGAGGACGGCGGCGGCGTCGACGAAGACGGTTATGGAGTGATCCCCGAGGGGAGTTATCCCTTTTCGATCCCCTTGCCAGAAGGGTTGCCGCCCTCGGTCGAGATTGAAGATTCTGCGGCGGGTTTTAGGAGGAGCGGGTTGTTGAAGGGGATCTCGTATCAGATCGTGGCGTCGCTCGCGGTCAAGCCGCCGAAAAAGTGAGCGAGACTGCGGAGGATTCGCTCGCTGAAACTGGAAAAAAAAAAAAGCTGACCGCCCTTGTTCGAAAACGACGAAGCAGATCTTCGCTCAAGTTCGTCCCGACGACAAACTCGACCAACAGCAGCAGCGGTACGAACGGCGGCGCCCCGACCGTGTTCGTCTCGTCCGCGCCCATCTACCTCGACAAAGCCGACATCCTCCCTTCCTGGCCCGCCTATTCCCCGCTCTTACCGTCTCCCCTCCCGTTGCGTTTACCCTGGGCGTCCTCGGTCTCGGGTCTGACGACGGGCGAGACGCGCGAGGCGACCAAGGTGGTTCATCGAGGGACGGGAAGAGGGGGAGGGGAAGTGTCGATCAAGGCGACGAGGATGACGGCGGCTTTTGGACCGGGGGATGCGGTTCGCCTGTGGGTGCAGGTGGGATCGGGTGGCGAGCAGCCCGTCAAGGTGCGTCAAGCCGAGTCCTCTTTCTTCTTCTTGGCAGAACGCTTCTCACTGACCAAAGAGAGACCACGTACGCAACAGCTCACCCGCCTCGACTTTGTCCTCCGCGAATCCCTCACCTATCGCTACCCCTCGCCCGCCAACCCTTCATACATCGTCCGCGCTGGGTCTCAGATTACCGACCTCGTCAGCGCGAGTGCAGATCTCGGGCTTTCGGCGGCGGCGGCGGCGGCGGTGTTGTATCAGCAGGAGCCGGTGGCTTTCGAGGTCGAGGGGACGGTGCCGCTCGATTGGAAACGGATGACGGTCAGGACTGCCAAGGTCCGTTATCTTGCGCTCTCTCTCTCTCCTCTCTTTCTTTCGCGTGGTCCATCAATCAAACAACAAGTTGACGCGTGATTCTTTGCGCCCGCGCAGCACATCGACATCAGCTACCACCTCAAGATCCGCGCCCTCCTCGAAGACGAAGAAGAACTCGCGATCGACCACTGGCCCGTCATCGTCGCCAACATTCCGACCCGCACCGCGAACGGGATCGTCCGTGAGATTGGATGGGTCCCCGGGTTGTGTGACCGACCCGGGCTCGAGGTCGCGCCGGTCCCGCCGGTCGCGCCGGTCGCGGTCACGGCGAGGGACTTTGCGAACGGGTCGCCGGCGCCGCACGACTCGACGGCTTCTCAGGCGCGATTCCGGATCGCGAACCCTTCGGCGGTTTCGCCCTCGCCCTCGCCTGCCCCTGTACCTGCCCCCGTACCTGTACCGCCGCACACGCACACGAGCGAACCCTCCCCAATGGCAGGGTTCGTCCCTTCCACTCGCGCCGAAGAAGAAAAGTTGCGGTACTACGAACAAGCGACTCGCACGCGGGACGTCCTGCAATCTTCCTTGCGCCGCGGCGGCGCGTCAATCACGGGCAGTGGTAGCGATCCGGACCAGTCGCTGTCGATGTCGCCGACTTCGCCTGCGAGTACGCGGCTTTATGCTGCTGAACACCACCACCACCACCGTCATTCGGCAGAGACGGCGGCGCAAGTCCAGACGGCGACGCGCGTCAATGCTCCTTCGACTCGGTTGCCCGAACGCAGCTCGACTACCGTCGCTTGGTCTGGCTCCGAAGCCGGCGCCGCTCCCGTGCCCGCCATGTCGACTCCGCCCGTCTCGACCGCCCTCGGTCGCAGTCTGACCGTCGCCGAGCAAGAAAAAGCGCGCCTGTACGACCAAGCGACCTCGATCGCTCGGCAGCGTCAAGCCGAAGCGCGCTCGCAGGCCGAACTCGACGAGTTCGAGCAAGCGCAGGACGAGTATGAGAGGAGGTTGATCGTCGAGGCGGAGGAGGAACGCAGGCGGGAAGAGGAGCGAGTCAAGGCCGAATTTGAGGCGAGTGAGAGGGCGAGGATCCGTGCCGAGGAGGAGCAGTGGCGCCTCGAGGAAGAGGCGCGCCGCGCGAGGGCCGAGGCCCAGCGGGAGGAGAAGAAACGCCGAGCGGAGCAAGCTCTCGCGGATGAACTGCGCCGGTTTGAAGAGCAACGGAGGGCGCAGTCGGCGCAACGGGCGGCGGAACTAGAGAGGCAGGCGGAGGAACGGCGCCGCGAGGATGAGATGAAGCGGCAGAGGGCGGAAGAGATGCGTCGCTTGGATGAGGAGCGCGCGGCCCAGGAGGAGGAGCACGAAGAGCGCCGTCGGCGTGAACGGGCGCTCGAACGCGCACGAGCGGCCGCCGTCGCTGCTGAGCAGGATGAGCAGCGTCGTCGTCAGATTGCGATGGCTATGGCGGCCGAAGAGGCAGAGGCGTGTCGTCAGCAGCGTGAGGAAGCCCAACATCGTCGTCGCCAAGAGGAGGAGGAGGAGGAGCGCCACCGTCGCCAAGAAGAGCAACTTCGCCGTCAAAGGGAACTGTCGGAGATCGAGCAACTTCGGGCCAACCAGCAGCGACTGATCGAGGAGGCGGAAGAGCTTCGCAGGGCACTCGCAGCGCGTTCGCCTCACGGTGAGCCTTCCCTTCTGTTCTCTTGAGGGTTCTGGGACACGAAGCCTACAAAATCTGATGACCCTGCAGGCTACGCCCCTTCGACCAGCGCTCCGAATTACTCGGCCGCCGCCGCCGTCAAGAGCACGTCTCCGATCCAGAGCAGCCCGCCGCCGCCGCAGCCGCTCGCGCGCGCTTCGTCGGTCGTTTCCTTCGCACCCAGCATGTCGGCCGCGAACGCTACTGCCGAAGCGTACGCGCAAGCGATCCGTCAACAGGCTTCGACCCTGAGCGATGAGAAAGCCGCCTACTTGCGTCAGCTCCGGCAGCGCACGTTGACGAGTTCGCCGCCGCCGCCGCCGCCTGCTCCTCCTGCTGGACCGGCGTATCCGACGCAAGTGTCTGGTGGTTCCATCGTGTCGACTTTACCGCCCGCGAGTTTGGTGTCGATGGTGGCGCCTCCAGTCCCGATCGGTTACAAGACTGCAGCCGAGGAGAAGGAAGAGGCTCGTCGTCGTCGTGCTGCTGAAGAGGCCACGTCTCCTACGACGGGAGACGCTCCTCCGCCTTCGTATCCGGCTGGATCTTCCGTATCAACGGCGCCGCCCGTCCGGAGCGCGTCCGAGGAGAAGGAAGAGTTGCAGAGATGTGGGTCTGCTTTTGCTCTTGATGTTCTCTCGCTTTGATATCGACCACTTTTATTGACACCGGCTTCGTGTCCGCAGACTATGCCGCCAAACGCGTCGTCGATACGGCTCAGCAGTCGCGCGAAGCTGCCAGCGCTCCGGCTTATCCTCGAGTTCCGCGCTCAGGCGGCAACGCGCCTCCGCTCGATTCGACGGACTATTCGCCTGCAGCGGCTTCGACAGAGTCTTCCGTCTGCCAGGATGACCAGCGAGACCCTTCGATCGCGGCGGGGAAGCGGGCTGCGCCTTCGTCGTCTTCCCTGATCGCTTCTTCTCCTTGGGATCAACGCCCTGTCGCCTCTTCGCCGTACGCATCGACTGCCAACGGAGCCCTCGGTGGATCTGGACCGGAGGACTCGGCGTTGAACGGACTCGGCGGCGGGTCGACTCGAGCCAATTTCCCCGACTACGAATCGGTCACGCAGCAGATCTACGACTATCACCAGCAGCCGAGCATTTGAGGCCGCCCTTTGTCGTATGTAGGCATTCTTGACTATACTTGGTACTGCAAGTTGCTCTGTGGTTGACTCGCGTGCTTGCGAGCTGGCTTTTCTGCGCCGAGCGAGAGAGAGCGGCTGACCCGCGCTGGTCCGCCTCGGCCGAGCCGCTTCAAGAGCGCGCACTTTGACGCAAGTTCGGCCTCGCAAGAGCTTGCTGTGCTCGTGCTCAAGCAGCGTGTCTATACTGTGCTATCCAAGATCTCTTGCCCAAGCTCTCTCTCTGCGACATGTCTGGTGCGTCGCGAGCGCTGCGTTCACGTGAATCCGCTCTCGTCCTTCCTCTTCCAGAAGCTGATCTCTTCCTTTGAACCCTGGAAACAGCCGCCGTCGCTACACCTCTCGCCGCACCCGCTTCGACTTCTACTTCCCGATCTCGATCCCGACCGCCACGAGGCGCCGTCGGATTGGGTCACTTTCCCGAAGACGATCTCGCCACTTCGAGCCGGAACTTGATCGAGTCGCTCGCGAGGTCCTTGTCCCGACCGAGGGGACGCACTTCTCCGCCACCCACCGCCATCGCTGGAGCAGCAGCACTGGCGCAGACGAGGGAGCAGTTCATCGCTGCGAACGGTGGACAACCTTGGGGCGCACTCGGAATGGGATCTCCCGCCGCCAGTCCGTCTCCTTCTCGGTCGCCGCGAGGCCGCCAAACCGCATCGGAATCGACGAGCGTACCGCCTCGCCGGGAATGGTCTGTCTCGCGCCGGGAATGGACCCACGCTGGATCGACCAGTCCGGCTGCCGCCGTCGACGTCTTGGTCTCGTCGGTGGGCGACTTGATCTCGACCACCACCTCCAGTCGATCGACGCCGAGCAGCAGCAGGAGTCAAAGTCCGGAGCGGCGAGGACGGGCAGGTGTGGCGGCAGGCGACGCCGAGCCGACATCGACCAAGTCCTCCAGGAGCAGGAGTCGATCCGTCCTCGCCAAGGTTCGCGGCATCATGCGATCCTCCTCTTTGTCGCCGCGCGGATCAAGCAGCGTCGACCTCCCGGACGTCGAGGACAACGAGCTGTTGCTGGAGAAGGAGTCGGACGCGCGGGCTTGAGCATTCGGGGTTGTCGAAGCGGTGTGTTGGTGGCGGGGAGTGTTTATTGATTCGGCCTAGACACGCACATAGACAATAATACCATGTTGTTGCTCTCCTCCTCCTTACGCGTTCTGGTTCTTGCTACGCTTTGTTTGCTGTCAGTTCAGATGCTCGCGGTCCTCTTCGGGGTTTAGCTACGCCTTGGAGAATTATCAAATGCCTCGTGGATTCGTAAGGCTCGAGCTCTCGCTCAGCTGTTGCGTATAGATCCCGCCTATGTGATGAGGGGCTATTGCCTGTTGAAGTTTCCCTCGTCGCTTGTGACGCGGCCCGCAGAGCGCAAGAAGCTGACGCACTGGTGCACCCTTTGGGGTTCAAGGTATACTGATGCGACACACGTCATACAGCAATACTTTTGGGAGAGTTATCTACTAGGAATGCAGGCAGCTACATAGAGTGTTGCAGAAATCCACGCTGTCAAGCGACTCGGTGAGTCGGTGGAAAAGGCCAAAGCTTCGCTCATCTTGGACCTCGCTGTGCGGCGCCGCTTTCGACGCACTTTTGCAGGCTCGTGATGTGGATATGGCTATGGTTCCTGAGTAGGATGTGCAGTGGCAGAAGGGGGGAATGGTAAAGCTGTGCGAGGGGTAACAGCGCTACATGGCGAGGGCGCGGAGACGGGTATTTCGGTACAGCGGAATCAAGCTTTGTTGGAAGCGCGGGAGAAGTCACAGGCACAGCAAGCTCTGTGTTCTTTCTCCACAGCCAACTCATTGTGCAGAGTCACAAGCTCCTTCGATTCCTGGAAGGCCTTGCCCGAGCTGCAGCGGATTGAAAGATCTTGCATTCGACAAGAAGAGGAAAACATGCCAAACAAGCTCACTCCCACCGCGCTACAGGAAAGTAGACATTCCTCATCCCTCCAGCTTGGCTCATCTGCCCTGGAATGGTCACGATCCGCCCAAGGCTTTGTTGGGCTGTCCACTCGTCTCGCGCTGCATCCCAATAACCCCTGTTACCAGAAGTGCTTGCGGTGGCGTGAGCACCGGAAGAACCAGCTTGGTGACTTGGCGTGCAAGGGTTGAGGTTAGGAAGTGGCTGCTGCAGCAGGGCCTGTGTTGAGACAAAAAGTTCCCCCGTTTCCTGTCAGGGTTCTGCTCCACTGGCCGGAAGTAAAGACGCAGAAAAGTAACGTACCGGTGCATCACTCCGGTCTCGAGAAGCTCCTTCTTGTCTTGACTTCTTCTTACGTCTCTCGGCTCTCTGCAGAAGCAAGCGCAGAAAAGCAAACACAGCTCAGCTTGCGGTGCGCGGCATAAACGAGGCAGTTTCTGCATGACCTGAGTTACCTGCTTTCGCCTAGTCTCTTGGTGAAACGCATGATACTTTAAGCACAATTCCTTGATTTGCTCGCGCCTATCATTCTGGACAGGGTGTTGCGGGGTCAGTCACGGAGTGCCGTGGTAGCTGCATTTGATCGACATACTAGGACCGATACAGCCACAGCATGCCATTGCTGCTTTGTGGTTCTTTGCTGTTTTTTCTTGATGGTTTCTGAGATTTCATCAATTTCACGGATCAGGTTCTTGACGACGTTGCGGTGAGACTCCCAACGCCGTGTGATATTCAAAGCGCCGCAAATTTGATTATGTGCTGGGATCGTAATGGGCTGCTTCTGGTCATACGCATCTGCTTGGTTGTAGAGACAAGCAAGCATGTAGTCTTCATAGGCATTCCATTCCTTCTCCGCGCCGCACTTCTCGCACACAGCCTTGACTTTATCGAGAGCCTTGGTGAGCGGCCCGCGTTTGTCGAGTATGATGTCTCTGAGACACTTCGTCCTGCAGGTATTCAAAGGTGTCAACTTTCCCGAGCTTGCGCAAGAAGGGCCCCTCTGACCGAGCAAGCCCAGCCAGGCTCGGTCGAGAAATCGTGGGAGAATCAAACGTGGACAGACTCGGCGGCGTTTCGCCCCGTGTGGGCTGGAGTCGACATGGCTTCTTTCCAGGCGCAAGACAGCGCTCGGTGACGGGGAAAGAGGACGAGGGGAAGTGAGGGAGCCCAAAGGGAAAGAAGCCAGCGCGACGTTCCTGCTGGAGATCTTGACGAGCACCGTGCGCCGGACATGCCGCAGACTTGGAGAAGGGCAAGCGTGAGGAAACAGCCTGCCAACTCGGCCCGCGGTGATGGTGTTCTCCTCATGCTTGTATACGGAGTGAGCGCCGGTTTCGGCGGCAAGTCGTTGTTGATCCGGCCGGCCGGCGGAGGAAAGATCGGCGAGAAATGATGCGCGCTTGGATTGAAGACGGATGCTCCTCCTTTCATGCACCTTTCCCCTTAATGCTCAGGAAGCCAAAAAGTCGGGAAGCCAAAAGCAACGAGCAACTCGGAAAGACAGCTATGGCGACCTTGTCATGGCCAGCTTTTTGAGACTGTTCTCGCTGTCCGCTGTGTGTCGACGGGCAGCCGGCGTGAGCGTGGTGGCTATGCTGTTGCGATACCGTGGGGGGTTAGGCTGTGCGAGACAAAGGCGAGCGTGTCCTGCGCCGAAAAAAAAAGGTCTTGGACGATATCAATCAGAAAACCCGAGCGGTTCTTTGTTTCGGTAAGGAAGCCATCGCCGAGCCAGCGATCCCCCCCCCAGGTAAAAAAACCCAGCAGCCGAGAGTAAAGCGTGCGTGCTGGCGGTTTCGGGGTTCGGCATTCGGGAGAGAGTCGCAGCGAGATGAGGAATTGGAGAGCCCCGGTCCGAGTGGGAAGAGCAGCAGTCGGTGGAGCGCCGAGTATTTGAGCTAGCAAGGATGTGGCTGCCGTTCGTTGGCAGCGAGCCGAGTCGAGTCGAGTCGAGTCGAGCGGGCGCGCACACCGGCTGGCAGACCCAGCGGTACGATCATCAAGAGGCGACGTCGCGCTTTGTATGTGCGCGAGCAAAGAGTCAGGATTCTTCCGTTGCGTGCTTGGTGAACACTCTTGACTATTACATAATCAGCTCACCCGGTGTTGTTGATTTTTGCCCCAAAAGCTGACAGCGACCCGAGCGAGGGTCGTGGCGCTTCAACCGCTCTTCGAGTCGCTTTCGAAGTCGAACCGGCCCAAGTAAGCCTCGCCCGTCCTCCTTCCGATTCCCGACAATGGCAGCCGCCTTGTTAGACGCTCGCAACTTGGGACGCCGCCGAGTCCGAGCTTCCGGAGCGGACTGACTAGTCTGCGTGATCGACGTCGAGTCGAGTTCTGCTGGATGCGCGCAACGGAGAGCGAGGCCGAGGATGTTGTAAACCGGTGGGCATCAATCGTTGACAATGTTCTGGGTGTGAATGTATGTGTTGGCTGTCAGTTCTTTTTCGAGGGTTTCCACTGTGCAAGGTCATAGTACTCACTTGTCGGAGGCGAGATTGGCGTTCCCTCGAAAAAGGGTTGAGCGCATTCGCGAAAGCGGGTCGATGTTGTATGTATCCAAGCGCCATGTTTAGCCTTTTTGCCTTGTTAGAGCCTGCGAGCACTGAGCCGCCCACGGGCAGAGGAGAGCGTGTTTCGCGGCCAAATTGCGGAGGCTTGAACATTCCCAAGCAAGCTCGGAATGCGAGGCTAGGTCCTCGAGGTGGCGAGTTTGAGCGCTGTCACTTGTTACGTGTTTCGGCCGGCTTTTGTGCCGCGCGTTTGCCGACAAGATAGTTGCGAGTATTGCTGGAATGCGGGAGCGAACTCGTTCGTGGACGGAAAGCTTGACCCCCGCCGGGCGTTCACAGACTCTATCGCCTTTCGAGGGATTGCACGAGGCGAGGTCCAGCACTTGATCTTTTGAACGACAGTGTACCCGAGAGTGGACCGCAGGGAGAGCCGGGCCCTCGAAACCCGGTTGGCGCTGGTTAGGCCTTCCGCAGATCTCGAGCCGAGAGATGGAGCGAACCTCCCCTTCGGCCAGTTGATCGAACGATCGCTCTTCCAGAGTACCCGTCTCGGTCGGAACTCGCGGCGCGAGAGACGCGTCGTGCGACAGTCGAGACAAGGCGGTGAGACGCGTTGAGCCAGCTGATTCGGCCCTCGCATGGGAGAGCACGAAAGCGGGCAGTATAAGCGTGTAGTAGCTTGAGCAGGTTGAGCTTAGCCTGTACGAGCAGATCTGGCCGAGAGCGTCGACAAGTCCGAGTCGAAAGAGCAGAAAGCCCGAGTCGACGTCTTGCCGACGACCACCACTTCTGCTGAACTCGGGCTGCTTATACACGGACGGGGAATAGCTATACTCTTCCTCCGCGGACTCTAGCTTGCGCTCCTCGCCCTCGCCCTCGCCGTCGCCGTCGCCTGCTTGGGAGGCGATGCACGAGTCGGAACGGCATCCGGGCGACGGCGACTCTGATGCAGCGCAGGAGGGCGTGGACACGACCGCAGACTTGATTGCAGGATGGCTCGGCGGCGCAGGCGAGTTTCCCCCTCCCTTTCTAGGGCTCGCGGTTGTCTCGCTCGCTGACCTCGTCACTGCAACAGTCGGCGTCTTGGTCGGAAATCCCTTCGAGGCGAGCAGGCGGTTACTGCATCTACACTCTATGATTCTTGACTGACGACTGTACCCACCCGCAGGTGTTGAAAGTCCGCCTACAGACCCAAGACTCGCACGGCACCTCGTCGTCTTCCTCCTCGACTCGACACTCTAGCACCTCGACCACTACGCAGGCGGCCCCAAAAGCTCCCGCGACATCTCACGCCTCGCCTCGAGTCGGCAAATCTTCCTTCTCGCCTTTACCCTCCCCGGCGTTCCCCTTCCCGCCGCCGCCTGCACCCGCTCCGAAACCAGCCAGAACAGCAGACGGCACAGGGCGACTCGTCGGTCCGACGGGGTCTCATCCTCCAGCGCCTACCAAACCGGGGATCTTGTCGCTGTACCGGTCGGAAGGGATCCGGTTCTTCTTTGCGGGCACGGCGGGTCCGATTCTCGGATTGGCGTTTATCGACTCGGCCTTTTTCGGACTCTACGGGCGCATGATGTGGGTGCCGCTCATTGGACCTGTTCTCTTTGTGTGCGTGACTGAACTGGCCGGAACCTCCCGCCCGCAGGCAAGCGTTTGGCCAGGATCGACAGGACCCGAATTCCCTCTCGCGGGTCGCGCTTTCCGGAGCAGCCGCCGGAGCCATGTGCGCCATGCTCGAAACTCCGGTGCGTGCCCTCAACGATTCTCAGCACTGGGAAAAAACCCCTGACATTTTGCGCGCCCCTCCCCGCGACAGATCGAAGTCGTCAAAACGCGCGCCCAGGTCGAATCCATCCCGGGCAAGAAACTCGGCTCGTTCAAGATTGCGTCCCAGATTGCGCGCAAGGAAGGGTTGCGAGGGTTCTATATTGGAGGGCTGATGACCGCGGTGCATGATGGCATCTCGAGTGGCATCTTTTTCTTTGGATGTGGGTCGCGCGCGCCGGGCGTGGTTTCGCTTTCGATACGCGGTTCGTGGACTGACGGTATGTGTTGCCGCCCTCAGACTTTGTCTTTCGACGGCTTTTGCGCGGCGAATCGCCATTCCAAGCTGCTGCACCCGTCGCCCCCTCACCGACAACCACCACCACCACCACCACCACGCCGACGCCGACGCCAACGCCGGACGAGCCGCCGATAACGCCCCCGCCCGGGATGGGCCACCTCGAGGTCCTCCGCATCATGCTCGCCGGTGGCCTCGCCGGCGCCCTCTCCGCCGTCGTCCCTTACCCGTTCGACATCGTCAAAACTCGATTACAAACGGCCAATTTCGCGACTCGGGCACGGACGAACCCGGTCTCGTTTTGGGCGGCTTCGGGTCCGCAGGAAGGGACGAATTTCACGTCGAATGCGACGCCGTTTCATACCCGCCCCACGGTGCCGAGTGGGCCGGCGGCCGAGCCGGCGTTGTCTTCGACTCTGGCGGCGACTGGAGCGTCAGAAAAACCGACCGTGCGGTCTCTGTTTCGCGGGATCCATGCAGAAGGCGTGGCGCAATATCGGTACCGCTACCCCTCCACGTGGGTGTACCACTTTCTCTCGACGCACGTCTTCCCGCGCCCACCGCGATCGACTGCGACCGGAACGCACCCGACCGTGTTGGACCCGCGGGCGGAGAAGTGGTCCCTCCGCGTGTTGGGGTTGGGAGGATTCGCGAGGGGGATCAGGCCGACGGTGGTTAGTTCTTTCGTCGGCAGCGCGGCGACCATCAGTGCGTTTGCCCTCTTTTCCTTTCTCTCACGATCAGATTTTCTGCGAGGTTTGTTTTGCCTTTTCGGTTCCGGGCTGATTTGAAGGACGACGATGTGCAGCTACGGTCGAAGTGGCGCTGCATCTTATGGGCGTCAACGGGGGCGGTGGCGGCGTCGGCTAGGCTGCGTCGTCACTCGCCCGCTCGGTTTCCGCCCTTCGTACCGACTTTGGCCGACGCTTTCTCACGACAGACACTGCCCCGCCTTTGCTGTTCTACTTTCTCTCCCTCCCCCTCCTCTCCATCTATCACTCCCTTACGCACCCTCGCCGTTCGCTCGCTCTCCGCGCGATTTTCTCGACCTCGGCAGCATGCTGGCGGTCTCACGCGTTTTCGCCAGCCGACTATCCAGCCCTGTGCCGCAAAAGGAATTGCCCTTTTTGCATCTTGTACCACCACCGCCCATGTAGACTCGCATTCTTTCGCAAATCACTCTGCACGCATGCGTTAGGGTTAGGGTGGGTAGATTGTCCGTGCGCGCCAGCGGGTTAAGCTGGGTTAGAGTTAGGGTTAGGGGTAGGGCTAAAGTTAGGGCTAGGGTTAGGGTTAGGGTTAAGGTTAGGGTTAGGGGTAGGGTTAAGGTTAGGGTTAGGGTTAAGGTTAGGGTTAGGGTTAGGGTTAGGGTTAGGGTTAGGGTTAGGGTTAGGGTTAGGGTTAGGGTTAGGGTTAGGGTTAGGGTTAGGGTTAGGGTTA